>MDUD01006897.1:0-36175 GCA_002216565.1 Crithidia mellificae | reverse complement strand
AGAGATCAACAGATTCGCTTTGTGTGCGCGGGTGTTGCACACACCACCTTGCTCTGTATCCTTTCTAAGGCATGCCAATTGCTTGCTTGGCCGCCTCCGGGTTGGCGGCGACCTGCTGCAGCGTCTCAGGGGGCAGCTGCAGCAGCCGCTGGATCGCCTGCTTTACATCCTCGTCCGACCCAGTGCCGTTGACGATGGCCATCATCACCTCGGCCGAGATGCCCGGCATCAGCCGCCGCCGCATCTGTTCCACGCGTGCCGGCATATTTGCGAAGAAGAGCGGGCAGCTCGGCGTGCCGTCGTCGTGCACCACCGTGCGGTCGGGGCGTAGCAGCAGCATGTCATTCGCAATGGCCCACGCATTCGTGTTGCGGTCGTACGTGAGAGACATCGTGCGGTCAAAGAAGGTGGAGATGGACGGTGCCTTGCCGGGGGCGAAGGTGGGCTGGCGCGTGTCAGCGTGCACCGGGTTCCAGCGGTAGCGCATCTTTCCGTGCACCGTCAGCACGCACACCGGGACCCGCATATGGTAGCTCTCATCCATAAAAACAACGTTGAAGTTCGGGTTGAACTCCACCTCCACGCTCATCGACTTGCCATCACCGCAGACGGTGCGCAGCTTCTTGATGATCTCCTGCGGCCCCTTCGCCACGTTGCGCATCGACCCAGCGCTGTCGGTGGCCAGGTTGCGGAACTCCATGTGCGAGCGCAGCTTCGACAAGTCCGCCTGCATCTGGTTGCGCATCGACTTCTCGAGGTCGCTCGTGTTCGCAATGGCGTTAAGCGGGACGCGCTGCGGCAGCGGCTCCTGCCCGCGGTTCACCGACAGCGCGGAGAACTGCTGCCCGTACAGGGTGAGGGCTGCGTCGAAATTGCCGTTCGTCATGGCGCTGAAGAGGGTCTGCTCCAGGTACATGAGCACGTCCAGCTGCTGCTGCGACGGCGCGGCGGAGGGAAGCGGGTTGGGCAGCCGCAGCAGCGCACGGTCCACCGGCACGCCATCGACGAAGGTCAGCCGAGGCAGCTGGCGGATCAGCTGCGCCATGTACTCCTTCTGAGTCGTCACGGTGTTCTCGCGCAGCAGGACCTCGTTGAGGTTGTCGTAGCGGCGCAGCGCGCTGACGAAGCTGAGGTCGCTGATGCTGTTGCGCATGGCGGAGATGGCCGTGATGCCGCGGTGGATGTCGGCGTCCGCCATGGCAGAGAGGAAGACCTTGAACTGGCGGATGTTGTTGTCGTCGAGCTGCAGCACGCGGATGCGGTCGGCGAACTTCTCCCGCAGGACCTCGGAGAGCACCTTGCAGAAGGACACGCTGTTGTAGTCGACGCGCTTCTGCACCGTCTCCAAATCAGGGCTGGCCCGCATGTTGGACAGGTCCAGCTTGCCGCTGGCTTCGTCGAAGATCTGACTGTACGACTTTTCAAAGAGGAGCGACAGCAGTACCTTCATCACGTCCGCACCGGCGCCTGCGCCGCTGTTGTTGTTGTTCGAATTATTACTGTTATTGTTGTTGTTATTGCGGTTATCGTTGTGATGGTTAGGACCGCGACGGTTGTCGAAGCGGCCACGCCCACCGCGACCGCCGCCGCGACCACCGCCGAAGTTGCCGTCGTTGCTGCCGCCACCGCCGCCATTGCCGCGACCACCACCGTTGTTGTTATTGTTGTGGTTGCCACCACCGCCGCGGTTGTGGAAGGAACCGCCCTTCTTGCTGTAGGGACGCGCCATAGTTGTGTCTGTGCGCTTGAATGGTAGTGGGCAAGTTTGAAAAGAAAGTGCTACCTTCTGTGTTGAGGTGTGTGTGTGTGTGTGTGTGTGCTGTGTGTGCTGTCGTTGTAGTTGCAAGCTTCAAAAATACACAAAGAGGAGTAGACTGAGTTTTTGTGCAAAGAATCGCTTTTGGGAAAAAAAGTGACGAAAGCTATACAATGGCGAGAATTATTGAATCAAATTAAAGAAGAGATTGATGAGGAAGAAACGGGAAAGAGGTAACGTGAAGGTATACAAAAGGGCATTGGTAAAAAACAAAATCATTCTCCCTAAACAGAAAACGAAATTCTTTTTTTTCTTCTTTGCAAAGCTTAATTTATTTGTGTTTTACATGACTATTTAGTTTTTTATAAATTGAAACTGTGTGGCGTTTGTCGATTTGTTCAGTTTAAGAACAAAAGGGGGGAAGATGAAAGCAGGTGAATTCTAAACAGAAAGGAAAGGAAAGCGTGCAGATTACTGCTTTGCGCGACGTGCGGCGCGCATCAACAACGTATCCGTCCACTGATGATTCATCGTGGACCACAGAAACTCCTGCATCTCAGAGTCCACTGGGAAGGCAAACGGCGTGTACTGACAACGCATCCAAAGCACGACCATCTTTCCAAGGCCAATGATCTTGCTCCAGTTTACCACCGCCTGCCCGTCGCTGCTTCGGATGGACACGGTGCTGCCTTTAATGTCCTCTGAGCGGAAGATGACACCAAGGATGGGTGACAGCAGCGGAATCATCGGCGTCTCCATGTCCCCCACGGTGCGCGCCGTCACGGAATAGAGAGAGGAGGGGCTGTAAGATGCAAAAGGATCCATCAGCTCCTGCAGCGTCTCCAGTTCCCGCCGCTCCACCAAAGACAGCAGCCCCTGCCCGCGCGCTTCACTGTAGGCACGTTCCAGGTACTCTACGGCAGGGTGCCGCAGCCCTTCCAATATTGCCGCCGCCATCTCGTAGTTTTGTTGCTCGTACAGCATGCGGCACACCTCCAGGAAGTAGCGCAGCCCGCGCTGGCACTCCGCCCACGCCGACGGCGTGACGATGATAGCAGCCGTCCACCGCTGCAGGTGCGCCGAGAACTCCATCAACTCCGTCAGCTTCTTCGACACGCTAACCTTCATTGAGGAGTCCGTCCATGCGTTGTTCAGCAGCTCGCGAATGTGCACGGCGGTGAAGAGGCTGAAGGACAAGAGGCAGATTTGCCGCGACAGGTGCTCCGCGTCGACTTCCACCACCGAAAGCGGCTTCTGCATCACCGTCGTCTCCAGCGTCGACACAGGCCGTCCAGGAGGTTTCCCACTTGCCGCATTGGCGGAGCCCCAGCCGTTTCCGTTGCTGCCGGCCGCCGGCCCTTGACGCCCGTCGAGACCAAGGCTGTGCTCTGCGGCTTCGCCAGCCACCCCCGCCGCGCCGTAGCGCTGGTCGCGCGAGGGACTGCTGCTGCTGCTGTTGGGACGACCGTTGGAGCCGGAGACACGCTCGCTGAAGCGGGCACCTAAGGAGGAGCCCCCGCCGCCGTGCGCGGCAGCCGCCCCAAAGACCTCCGGCGACAGCCGCGGATCCGCCGTCATGGCGGTCCGCAGCGACGACGACGTGCAGCCCAGGCTCGGTCGCAGCACCGCCGTGTCGACAAACATGCGCGACGGCCCCTCAAACGCAAACGGCAGCGACTGCCGACACTCCACCGGCAGCTCCACTGGTCTGTAGTAGACAACGATGGTGCGCTGCAGGTAGACAATGAACTCGAGCAGCGTCTGCGCCACTTCGTTCTGCAGCGGCGCACGGGTGGCCGGGTTGAGGAGCGCGTTGGGGTCAAACGCGGAGTTGCGCTGCGGGAAAAGCCCTGCAATGCCGAGGTCCACGGCGCGGCGTGGCTCAACGAAGCCGTGGCGTTTGTAATGGCGCAGGTTGCCGCCGAAGGAAGGGTGGCCGTGGTGACTGGTGGAGGTCGGCGACGCACCGCTGTTGCCACCACTTCCACCGCCACCAGCGGCAGCAGCAGCGTTGGCGACTGCATGCGCGTAGACGGCGGCACGGCGGCGGCTGGCACAGTACACGCCTTCCTGGCACGGCCACTGATCTTTCCCAATCGCGTCGTTCAACACGTTGACGGGGCCGAGAAAGCCCTCTGAGGCGGCAAAGACGGCAAGGCGTTGCAGACAGGCGAGGGTGAGGTCCGTTTCGTGCACGCGGCAGTACACCAAGATGCACTGAAGGATGCGGCGCTCGAGGTAGATCGCGCGGCTGTTGTCTTCCACCTCGGCCTCCCACGCACGCACGCTGCGGTAAAAGCGAATGAACTTCGTCAGCAGCACCTCCGACTGCACGAAGAGCGACGCGAGCAGCAGAAAGACATTCGTGTAGTTCACCATCGGAATGGTCGACGTAAACGGTACGTCCATCTCCGTCAAGATGAGCACCTCAATGAGGAGGTTCACGGAACCCCCAACAGCAGGGGCAACAGCCCCGGTGCCCGTCATCGCGTCCGCCCCGCCGAACTCCGCTTGCAGGTGCTCCAGCGCCTCCAGCCGGATGCTCGTAGCGTCGAAGTCGATGGGCCGCCACGGCAGCGTGTCATCCAGCAGACGTGCCCGCCGCGCTGAGTCCCCGGCCAGCAGCTCCAAGTCTGTCTTCTCCAAGCGATAGCGGTCAGCGCCGCTCTTCACCGGCTGCCCGCTGGCCGCCTCCACGCTGTTCATGAACGCGCCGTCAATGCCACCCGCGCCGCCAATCCCGCCGCTGCCGACGCGCTGCCAGTCGCTCTCGTTTCCAGCGGCGGCGGCACCGTTGAAGAAGGCATCGGTGGAGTCGCCCGCCCCTCGACCGCCGCTTTCAAAAACGCTGGCGCGTGTCACGACGACCTCGGTCGCACGCAGGTACTGCTCCCGTGCGTCGGTGGTGCGCATCTGCTGCTCGGGGGCCGACATGTGCTTGCGGAACTGCGCCAGTGCGGTGCGGTAGCGTGGGGCGGATAGGTAGTTCTCCACAAAGGCGTCCATGTGGCGCTGGTACACGGCATCGGCGCGCTGCCGCAGGAAGCCGCTCTGTGCAGGGGTCAGTGTGGAGGCGGAGTGCGGCGGCAGCCCGTTCGCGCTCCCACTCGCCCCATAGCCGTTTGGATTGCCGCTGCCGTTGGACAGCCCAGGGTGCAAGGCGGCGTGCAGGTACAGTTGATGCTGCCGCTGCCGGCGCCGTTCCTGCACCACAGCAACATCGACGTCGATGGTGCTCACCAGCGAGGAGCGAACATCGCGCGTTGGCGCGTAGTATGTTGCGCTGGCAGGAGAGACGAGCGTGTGGTGGCGGACACCAGAGTTGCTGAACGGTACGCGAGACGAGGGGCCTTCGCTTTGATCCGTCATTTTGGAGTACGCACGCCCCACGCTGTCCGCGTCGTCAGAATCGTCAGAGCCGCCGGAGTTGTCCGTGTCGGACTCTGTGGTGTCTGTTGTTGTTGCCGTCGTTGTTGATGTTGATGTTGTTTCAGTGGTAGACCGATTGCCATGTGAGGAGGCGGAGGAGCTGGACGAGGAGGCGACTGCCGCGCTACGGCCTCCGCGCTGCTTGCCATCCTCACTTCTCTTGCCGCTGCCCTGTAATTCGCCTTGTCGAGAAGTGGAAACAGCCTTGTTGGCCTCGTACACACCGCCTTTCAACGCATTTACTGGCGGGCCCGTTGCGGGTAGAGGAACAGGCGGACGGTCCGTAGAGGTGAGACCATTGTTTACGTCGTCACCGTCAACGGACGGCGGCGCCTCGTACTCGGTGTCGCTGGGGTGAGCTGACTCCGACGTTGCTGAGGACGATGACGATGGCGTGACGTGCACCTTGCCTGAACCCACCGCAACACCAGTCATGTCTAACGGCGCGCGTGTGCTGTCTCTAGCTGTATCTTCTTTGCTCCGCTGCAGCTCGTTGGGAGAGGCTTTCGTAAGAACTCTGCTTGCTGCGAACCTTTCGTTACGATCCGAGGCATCGGCAACCGCTTTGGACTCCGCGCTTTTACGCGCTACTCGTTTGCCGTGGTCGCCCTCACTGATGCTGCCACTACTGCTGCCACCGCTACCACCGGTGGGGCTGTCGTCAGATCCGCTACTACTACTACGCACATAAGCAACGGCACCGTGTCCGCCACTTGCTTGTGATGCAAAAACACCAATTTCGTGGTCATCGGGGTTGGGAGTCAGATGCGTGCTCTTTTTCTTCTTGCGCGGCGAGCGGCGAAAGCGACGGGAGACAAAGCCGAGGATGCCAGATGACTCGTCAAAGGCCGCGGTGCGATTCGAATTAGCGCTTGCCCCCATCACAGGGCCGCGCACCTCTCCTTGCTGCGCGTCCTCGTCATACTTGTCGTTCCGATGGCCGAACATGAGAAGGGAAGATTAAAGGTCTATGTAAAGAAAAAAAGATTGTTTTAGGCTTTTGTACGCCTGAGGAGAACGAAAAGGTCTAGAGAAGCTGCAGACAAGTGAAACAAAAGTAAGAGAATTCTAAGGTTGTAAAGTACTTTATTCGCGTTGACTCAATTAAACTGTGTTGACGCTTGGTAGGACGAGCAAAAAAGAAAAAAAAAGTGTTGATTCAAATCTTAATCACATAATTAATAATTGCTGCACTCAACTTCCGCTTCGGGGAAAATAAAAGGCAGCGTAATAACACAAATTTTAATGAGATTCAAAGGAGGTAAATGAAAGATTGCGAATAATATAAAATGTAAA
Organism: Crithidia mellificae; assembly: GCA_002216565.1. Lineage (NCBI taxonomy): Eukaryota > Euglenozoa > Kinetoplastea > Trypanosomatida > Trypanosomatidae > Crithidia > Crithidia mellificae. Next base: position 29,694 of record MDUD01006897.1, on the reverse strand, counting down.
AGGGGAGATGTCATTGCTAATAAGTTGCTGCGCTTATCGAGACAACGTTTACTTCTTCTTACGCACTTTGGCCAATTTCGTTTAGCGAAATCATGATACTGGGAGGACACCAAGTCCTTGAAGGTGTCGCCTCATAGCTGTTGTAGATGCGGTCAAATACAATTGAAAAAGGTTTTATTTTATATAAATATGTTGCTGTTTACATGGAAAGCAGAGGTACGATGAAGAGCACAACTTGCTTTTCGTTTTTTACCTTGAAACAGATGCGACATTCAATTCGTTGTTGCTCACTCCGTCTTGGGTTTCGCCTCGGCAGGGTTCACGCTTTTCAAATCGCGCGCCGACCGCGGCGACCCGGCGTTTTTGACGGGCGTGGCGGCGGCAGCCGTGGCGTTTGTGGCCCCCTTTGGCCGGTTGCGTGGCACGTTCTGCCCCCCACTGCGCGACCGATGAGCGCGGTTGGTGCGGGCGGCGCGGCGGCGCAGGTGCTCCGCGGCGGTGCGGTGTGAGCTGCGGGTGAACATGTGCGGCACGCGGAACGTCGGCAGAGGCGGTGCTGCGGTGGTGACGGCGACGGTTGCCGCAGAAGCAGGCACCGAGCCGCTCCCGTCCGCCCCTTTTGCCGCTCCAGCCGTTGCTTTACCAGAGCCGTCCTCTGATTGCTCCACCTCACCCACAATGCCGCCACCTTGGCTCGTTTTCGGTCTTACCGGTGTACCAACGCCCCCAACCAGCTCCGCTGATGCGGGGTGGTCCGAGGCGGCCTTCGACTCCGATACCGCGCCAGCGGGCGTGGTCGACGTGGTGCCGCTCGTGTTGCCGTTCGGAAATGACTTGCTGGCCAGCAGCGCCGTCCCAGGCGTGTGCGTCGTGCCGGATTTGCCGGCAACCATGGACGGGTTCGCGCGGCTCTGACCGGTCGCGCTGTCCGTCAGTACCTCTGCCGCCGCCGCCCCGCCCCAGAAGCTGATCGGGTGCGTACCCAGCAGCGGCGACGGCGACGTCAGCAGCTGGCCGAGGTCCATGTCCAGAAGCGTGTCGCGCAGCGGCATCGCACTAAACTGCTGCAGCTGCGCTTCCAAGTCGCTCTGCAGGCCGGCGAGGAGACTTTCGGTGGCGTTCCGCGTCAGCGCTGACCCCGACTGCGTGACCGGACGGCGTTGCGTGAGAGCCCGCGTAAGCGGCAGCGGCGGCACCGCCAGCGGGTCAAAGCTCGTCACAAAGTCCAACTCCTCCAACGGCGCCACGCTCTCGATTGTGACGGCAGGTTGCGGCGATGCGCCAGCTGCGGTGAGGTTCGCATCAAACTCGGGCCCCGCGCCTGAAGCTCGTGCCGCGCCAGACGTCTCTTTTGCGCGTGACAGCAATGCAGTGCTCGTCGGCTCAGTGATCTCGTTGTGGAAGTGGTTGCTGCGGCTGCCGTTCGGCGGCGATCCATTTTCCTTACTCGTATGCGACGTTGCGTCGAGGGGACCACCGCCCTGCTTCGCAAGCAGTTCCCGTCGCTCCTGCTCGTACTCGGCCGTCGCAACGGCGTTGCTGTCACGCACCAGAGCATCTCGAGTCTTCTGCCCCGCGGTGGCGTAGTCGGGCTCGCAGCAGCGAATACTCAGCAGAAGGCTGTCACTACGCTTTAAAGTCGGCTGACACGTGGGCATCTGCACCTCGGTAAAGTCTCCGGAGAAGACGTCGTGCACTGCCTTGGGGGATGATGCTGCGGTAGAAGTGCGCGCTCTGTCCATGTCCACGACGCGCCCCGCGTCGCCTGCAGGCTGGGCCGGCGCCAGAGGACTGGACTTACCAAGGAAACTGTTCTCTGGTAGCGTTGGCGTCTGTCCTCGACTTGTCACCTTGACCCCTGCCGTGTTTCCGGGTACCCCACAAGCTGCTGTGGCAGCGGATGGAGCCCCGTTTATCGCCACAGCTCCAGTGGCCGTAGCCCCGACTGTCAAGAGCCCTGCGTCGCCAATTGCCGCGCCGTCCGCACTGAGCTGCGGCGCAGGACAACCAACACCATCGGTGACGCTAGCCATCGCTGCCACAGCGCTGCTTCGCGGCGCACTCACCCAATTCGTGTTCCCTTCGACGGGCGAAACAAAGCCAGGCTCGTACAACTCGGAGTGCTGGGACGGCTGTGCTGCCAGCTGCTGCTGATCTGTGGCCGCTGCACTGCTGAGCGCGGTGCTGCGGTCTGCTGGGCCGCCAGAGGCACGAAAAGCTGCGGAGAGGTACGCTGCAGTGCGCCGACGTGACATGACGTGCCGTTTTTCCACTGCAGGATTAGCCGTGGCAGCCGCTTCAGGTGCAGTCTCCGTGTCAGCGGTGGCAGTGGCAGTGGCCGGCGTCGTCGTTGTTGTTGTGAGTGGCGACGGCATTGAAAAGTCTTGTGGAGAGAGTGCCGGGTACGGAGAGAAGTGCGTCAGCGCCTCGGGCCCTGCATTTTCTGCGGCTGCCCCGTCCCTTGCCGCCGTTGTTGTTGCGGATCGCGTTGGATCGGACTGGCGATGACCCTCTAGTGTCTTGCGGTGTCGTCTCGCCTCCCTGTTGTCGCTCTCCTCACCGTCGTCACTGTCGTGGACGGCCGTGGACACCGCATCAGGGTCTGTGCTACTTTCGCTGCCTGCGTCATCCAGACTCGAGAAAGAGAGCAAGTTGTCGTCCGCCATCGAAACGCCGTCGTCGTCTTCGTCGACGAGATGGGTGTAGCGGGAAAGCGCGTCCAACTTCTGCGCCGCGGCCAGCCCGCGTTCCCACACGCGCAGGTACAACTCGATGGTGCGGGTGATGTCGAGGTAGCGCCGCACAAGTGCCTCCAGCAACACTTGCGCCTCGCGCTCGCGGGCGGCGGTGGTGCGGAGGTGGTAGCGGGCCTCGCGGAGGTGCGTAAAAAGTTGATGCACCAATACTACGGTGAACATCGCAAAGACGAGACCGATGCCGATGCCGATGATGCCCACGAAGCCGCGCTGATCTGCGAGAGCCAAGTGGGAGCCGGAGACGATGAGGTAGATGAGCAGTTCAAGAATCTGACAGACCAGCAGGAAGAGCACGCGTGACGCTGTCATAACGCTGCGCAGTGTAACGACGAGGTACCGCGTTTGGAAGACAACCGACTGCCCGCTGGCACCCCACATGCTGTTGAAGAAGATGGTGATTGCGAATAAGGCTGCAAGAACGCCCATCTGCATCATCGGCGCGTCGGTCATAGTGACCGCAATGACCGCAATCAGCTTGGTGAGCATGTAAGAAATACAGAGCAGGTACTCGAAGGTGGAGTCGCCAAAGAAGATGACCGGCAGTGTCGCGTACATGACATCCTCGCCGTAGCGCCGCTGCACCAAGTAAGAAAGCACCATCTCCCCGATGGGGAAAGCGAAGCCGTACACCACTAGCATTGCAATAGCCAGCTTTCGCAAGGAGTGGTACGCCGCGGATGTGCAGCTGAGCGTGACGCCAATCTTCGGAACCGAGATGGCTTCCTCCAGCGAGTTTGGTAGCACCTTCACGGTGACGCACTGAAACCACAAGAAGGCGTTGAGGATAAGAGGGAGGTAGTAACAGACCATCACCACAGCCGCCGAGCTGCACAGCAGCGCCGCCCAGCTAGCTCGGTACTGGTGCACGGCCATCTCGCGGTAGGCAGCAATCATGCCAACCCTTTTCCACAAGATGGGCGTCGCCTTCACCGCAGTAGCGGTCACACTTGTGTCATATGTCGCGTACTTTGTTTTGTCGGTGTCGCCGCGCGACAAGGTCTGTGCGGAGGCTTTTGGCGTCGTCGGTTGTGGTGCTGCGTGACGCACCTCCGCATTGGCCCCACCAGCAGCTGCGCCGCTCTTCGAAGAAGAGTTCGTCAATCCCTCTGTCGTGTGCGCGGCGGCAGCGTCGGCTTTTCCGAGGTAATCTGCACTGTGTCTTTTGTAATGGTTGCGATTCGTCTCGTTGATGTTGCTCGTATGCCGCGGTTTGCCATTCTCCACAACAATTTTTGTCGTGTGCTCGGCCCAGGCGTGCACCTGCTGTCGCGTCAGAAGAGGCAGGCGCATCTCACGTACGCTGGCCAGCAGCTCCACATCGCCGTCGCGCATCGCCTGCACAACGAGCTCTTCCCACGTCTTCTCCGGGGCTGCGGCGGTGCGGCGCTGCATGACGGCGGCGGTGTGGGCCGCAAATGCGTCCACGAGGGCCGTCTCCATCCCCCGGCCAACCTCCGCGTCCGATGCCGCCGCCGCCGACTCCGACGCCGTGGTGCCGGTCATCGTCTGTCCAGCGGTGCTGTCACTGACAACGGCGCTGACGGACGCGTTGGGGGCCACCCCGTTGTGGAACGACGGCCGCGCCGTCCGAGTCGTTCGCCGCCAGCTCATCGAGCCACCATCGGTGTGACGGTGACGGTGGCCCTGATGACGGAAAGACTGGGCCGCGTTGCGCTCCTGCGCAGCCCACTCTGCCGATACCGACATGCGTGTCCCCGAGGCTGAGATGATAGAGTTGGAATCGGGACCCGCAGCGGTTGCAATTGGTGCTGTCACCGCTGCTGTGTTGGCCGTCGCTGCCGTGGTTGCGCCGCGTATGTTCCCACCACGACCGGCAGGGGTGCTGAACGGATCGCTACCCAGCCCCTCGCCTTGCTCGCCCATCTCGTGTGCAACGGTGTGGCGCAGCTGGTGGAAGCGCTCCTGCTTGCGGTGCAGCAGCGCCATCAGGACCACAGCGCACAAGCGATGCGGATCGACGCGATGCAGGTTGATGAAGTGCAGACAGATACCAGAGAAGAGGGTGACAAGGGGGATGAGCACAAGCGGCGTGGCGGCGATGAAGATCAGGTAGCCCTGCGAGGACAGGTGGCAGCTCACCATTGTCTCCACCACATGTGCCATGGCGTGGAGGCCGTTGAAGAAGGTCTCGAGCTGCCTGGGCCACGGCACGCCAATGTAAATAAAGAGCGAGGCCACCTGCACGGACAACAACAGGCTACGCATCGACAGCACTGCAAGTGTTGACGGCGGAAGCAGTGTCATGAGCACGACGAACGCGGTCATGAGAAGCACCATGGCCAAGACGACCAAAGCCGCGAGGAAGCCCTGCACACCACGGGAAAGGCACTTGCGGCAGGCGCGACCCAGTGTGTGGTAGCCATCCGCGCACTCGCCACACAGCACACCGCGGTAGCCAGGCGCGCACTGCCCGTCGCTGACGCACGCCTCCGCCATGCCGTAGGCCACACGGCAGCTTGTGAAAGCCGTCGTCGTCGCGTTCAAGCGCCAGTAGCCGTCCTCGGCGCGCACGGCGTCGGTGCCGTTGCAGATGCCGTACGTCGGGCACGGCTGGCACATCATGGTGGGCGCCGAACCCTGCAGTCCAGCTTGGCCGCCATCACCACTGCCGCTGCTGCCGGTCGCCACAAGAACGCTCTGGCGGTTCCTGTTGCAGGCCACGACGGCGATCGGCTGCGACACGAGCGTAGGCTGCGGCAGCGCACAGGTGATGTTGATGTAAAAGCGCGTGTCAAAGCCGTGGGCGGGGAATGAGATGTTGTTAATGAAGAACAGGCTGTTCAGTGGCTTGTCCACCGTCCACGGGCTGTTAAACGGCACCACAATCGTCAAATTCTCACCCGTCTTGAGCACGTCGCGGCTGAGCGTTTCCATGTACAGCTGCACCGTCAGCGGGCCGACCAGGACGGAGTCGTTCAGGTAGCTGTACACGTTGCCGCACGCGTCCTGCACCCCAACCACGGGCTGCTGCTGAAGCAGCGGAACATCGGGGTAGTACCACGTCGACGGCGGCGCCACGAACGTCGCGCTGTGCGGGTCGCCCGCCTTCACGTGAACGCTAATTTCAACTCCAGCGTAGTGTTGTAAAACGGCGGTCTCGTTGGCAACGAGAACTTCAAACATGTGCCCACCCGTTTCAGGGCATTCCAGCAAAACGTCGGAGAAGGTTGCTTGGCCCTCGCTGTCAATTGGCACCCTGAAGAAAAAGAAACCGTTCCATTCGCCGGGGTACATATCAGATGTGATAAGCTGCGCCGACGACGAGGTAGCCACAGTGATGTTGTCACTTTGTAAGCTGGGCTTGTAGGAGAAGACGGCGTACAGCTGCGTTGATGGGTCAGGGGGCACCACTGCGTTTCCGTACAAGTCCACCAACTGCGCCACGAACTCCGGCAGTGGCGTGCTCGACTCGGAATTGACCTCAAGTGCGACCAGGATGTTCAGAATTGTAGTTATCACGACACCTCCATTGCCCACATCTTCGTAGGTGCTTGTCAACGTGTAAGCGACTAAACCGGATGCTTCTGCGTAGACGGTAAACGACGACGTGCTCGACATCACGTCGCTGCCATCGAGAGAGATGGAGACGAGCATGACGTTTCCTACCCTTTTAATTTCGTCAAACTGACACTCTAACGCCGAAGAGTTGAGGTACGTTGCAGGCGCAGTGGCAGACGCCACCACAAACGACACGCTCGGCGAGATGCTGCAAATAAACTGCGTACCATACTCGGCGGGATTTATCAAGTTGCGACCGAGAATGAGCAAGGTGACATTCGACCCTTCCAGCGCGCGCGACTCCAGTGTGTCCTTATTCACCACAGCCCGGACATCCGGCGTCACGATGTACGTCAGGGGCATCGAGACAGGCGAGACGACACCGTTGTGCGGCGTGGCGGAGGGAATGGCCCACGGCAGCGGCTGCGGCGTCCAGACGGCGATGAAGTACACGCTGCACATCGCCCCAGACAGCGGTGGCGTGGTACAGGTGAGCGCGGTGGAGTTGACGTAGTTGCCCTTCACTAACGCGTTGTCGGAGGAGGGGAACAGACACCGTGCACCCGGGGTAACGCCGTAGCCCCTCACCTGCAGCGTCATTCCACCCTGTGAATCCGTGGCGCGCGGGGACAGGGCGGTAAGGCCGAAGGCGGCGTACGTATACACCCGCACCAGGCCGTCGGCACGGCGCACGGCGAGGTGCAGCAGGCGTGTCTCATTTACCAGCGTCAGCGACAGAATCTGCTCTGTCGTGTCGTCGTCGTCGGCTTCCACCAGTCGGTTGGGATCGAGGATGGGTGTTGTGGTGACGGAGACCAGGTCCGCGTCCTCATAGAAAGGGATCTGCAGGCGAACGAGAAAGCGGCTGACCGTGTTGTAATAAAAGGCGTCGCGCTCGCCGCACTGCAGCGCTATGTATAGTTGCTCGTCGCCGTAGTCGTCCACCACTATCGCTGGCACCGTGCAGACGTCGTCGGCCACCACGACAAAGTTGATGGCAGGCCGTTCCGCGCCCTCCGTGCTGCTCTCACTGCTGCTGCTGCTGGAGTTTATGGTGTCTGCCCGTGCCAGCTCTTCCTCTGCGGCTTCCGTCCTGTGCACCTCCCTGCGGCCGTACGTCATCAACTTGGAACGTAGAGAGGTCGCCGCAACAGCAGTCGAGGATGAAAACAGCGTAGCCGTGTCTTCCTTCTCTTCTTTTCTCTTGAAAAGCTCCTCGCTAATGTTGATAGTGGGAGACACTCGGGTACACGCCGTGTTCGTTGGCAGTACTGTCGCGAGAGTCACGGAGAAAATTTCAGACTTTATCAGAACCACTATTCCCTTAGCGGAGGCGGCAATTGAGATGGGGAAAGCATCTGGCACTACTTCGTCGAAGATAGGTGCGTAGCAGCGGCGCAGTCGCTCCGTGACGAGGCCCTCCACGGGGTAAGGATCACCCGTAATGAAATCCATATCGGGAAGACGCATCCCTACGATATCCCACGTGTACTTCTCGGCTGTTGGTACAGACGAGGACGAAGACGAAGAGGATGCGTTTGCGAGGGCGAACGTCAGCACGTAGAAGTCTGTCGCGCCGCGTGACTGGCCCGCGACCGGCTGCACCACCATTTGCGGCACCTCCGCTTCGTCAAATGCGATACTCCGCGCAATGGATACCCGTTCGTGCAAGTCTCTTATCGTGATGTAGCCCTCCCACCGCGGCGTCACCACAAGGCTCGTTGTCTCGCCAGTGGTGAGCGATCGCAGTGGCACCGAGGCACCTGCGAGGAGGTCGCTAGGCGGGATGGCGTATTGGCGTGCTGCTTGCTCCACGCCGCTAACGATGCGAATCTTATCACGCAAGTGGCGATGAATGACCACGTAGCTCTGACTCTCGGTGGACACCCTCCCCACCGTTCCGAGAATCGAGCCCCCAAAAATTTTAGCGGTGCCATTTGTCACTATCGTCGCCGCCGCTTGACGTGCGTTGGAACTGGCCTGTGACGTGCTGTCTGTAGCAGTCGCATTGGTCTGCGTTACGGCAACGTAAAGTTCGTAGCGGTTCATGAAGATGCACGCCGTCGCCCAACCCTCGACGTCGATGATGCCCGTTTGCACGAAGTAGTGTGACGGATTGGTAGCGCTCGACAAGTCAGGAACTTCGTTGGAGGTGTTACGAATTCCAGTCCTTGTCTCTGTTGACTTGTACGCTCTGATCTCAAAGACGTGAAGAACATTTGACCCAACATAGAGTACATTGTTTTCCTTGTCGATGCAGTACGCACCCCCCAATGACGTGTTCAAGACCGTACCGAAAATAGGCAGCTGCTGCTGCGCTACCTCGCCTGGCGGCGACGTAGATGCGAGAGAAGCCACCATCTTTGTTGGTGTGTACGGCACCGCGTCGTAGATGGACAGCTGCGCCGAAGCTAATTTGACATCCTCGACAGACAAAACCAGGAGAAGCAACACGGTGCACAGCTGGACCAAAAGCCGGGCAACAACGCACGCCTTGCGCCTAGAAGGGTTTGGCAGACCATCGACTAAAATTTTTCTTACGGTCATTACTAAAACTAGAACACAGAGAGAGAGAGCAGAAAATACCTGATTAAGATAATTGACAAGCCACCTTTGTCGGCTGTAGGAGATAAATAGTAAGTTGAGAAAAGTAGCAATGTTATTTTACTTTTTATCTATTAAAAGATAGTAGATTTACAAGTGCAACGAACGCACCTAGTTTACATGCCGCTCACACCACACATACACACACAATAAAGAGCGAAGTAAATCGGCTTCTTCGCAGCACAAAGGAAAAAAAAGGTTGGATGTGTTATCTGTATTTTATGTTCTTATCTGCGTTTCGTGCTCGCCTTTTTTTCACCTCTCAGTGATGGAGCAAAGGGGAAAGGCTTTTTTTTGTGTGTGTGTTTTGTACCACTGAAAAAGCGTTTGTTTTAGAAGTTGCGCGTGGTGCATCACAAGGAGTGTGAACACAAAGGAGACAAAAAAAATGGGAAAATAAAGATGGAGGATCAGTGAGTGTGAGGAGTGAAAACCTGCTATCATTTCAAACGTTCCAATTTCGAAGTGCATAGAAGAAAAATAGATTCGCAATTGTCGTGGCCACGGCTTGAAGAAAGATTCAAAATGTGTATCTGCTTGTGCGCGAAAAGTCATTCTTTTGGAAGACTGTTTTGCTACTGGTTTCAAATTGCTCGCACAATTGCGGCACAGTGGCATTGATACGTTAAATTGAATTAAAATAGCTGTGTCAGAAGTGTGAGTAACATTACGCTTAATAGAAAGGGAAGTCGGTGTCAACGCGCCGATGGTATGCATTGAGACCGCCTTCGACGTTTATAAAGCGGCATCGGCGCAAGAACGCCAGAGCAGGTGGCACATTTTCTCTCTCGATGTGTTCGCCTGCCTGATGCACAACATCTTGAATCAATTGAATCGCCTTCACAGAGTTAATACCACGGCGGCACACAACGTAAACAGTAAGTGCTTCATCTGCCGCGTTGTCTGTGAGCTTGAATTCTGTGTGCGCTGCCGTCACGGCCCTCTGCAAGAACGCACTAAGTTGGTCCACCAGCGTCTCTGCGCGCTCCCACTGCTGCAACTTCTGATACGGTACACAGATGGAGCCCGGGAGGTGCGCCATGTCGTACTGGAGGCGTACACGGACATCCAGCGTAACAGCAGGTGGGATCAGAGCCGCGTCATCAGCGCTTGCGGTCCAATTCTTTCGCACGCTGCGCGCAAACTCCTGCACGGTGCAAGAGCTGTGCGGAACCATGGAGGGCGACGACGCAACGGCGCAGGAGGCGGCTGTCACGTACTCGGGTCGGCATTCCCCCGCTAACGCGGCCAGTGGTGTCTTGTCCGCCACGGCAGCGGCGCTACAAGCTGTGCACTGCGGCTGCTTGCCCCGCAGCTTCACCACCCGTGACGTGAAGCGAAGTCCGTTGAACACGAAAAGTCGCCCGCTCAGTGGCTCACCAACGCCCGTCAGCACCTTCAGCGTTTCCAGTGCCTGCAGGCAGCCGATCATGCCCGGCAGCGGCCCCACCACGCCGCTGTCGTTGCAGCTGCCGACCGCCGCCGGTGGCGGGGCAACCGGGAAGAGGCAGCGGTAGCAGGGACCGTCGCCGTAGCCGTAGACGGATAGCTGCCCGTCCCAGCCCATCGCACTGCCGCTCACGAGGGGTTTGCGGCAGCGCATCGCGGCGTCGTTGACGAGGTAGCGGGCCGCTACGTTGTCGGTGCCGTCGACCACCACATCACACGCGGCGAAAAGGCGCTCTGCGTTGGCGGGGGTGAGGGCCGTGTTCAGCGCCGTCACCTGCGCAGCGGGGAAGAGACGCAGGCAGGCCTCCTTCGCACTCTCCGCCTTCGGCCGACCGACCGATGCAGAGGTGTGGATGACCTGCCGGTGCAGGTTCGACACCTCAACGTCGTCGAAGTCTACGATCGTCAAGTGACCTACGCCGGCGGCGGCGAGATAGAGCAGGATGGTGCTGCCCAGCCCACCCGCCCCGACACAGACAACACGACCGGCGCGGATCTGTTCCATATGAACTGCGCCGATCTCCTCCACTAGCATCTGCCGCCCGAAGCGCTCAACATCGTCCTTCGTGAGCGTTGCGGCAACGGACTCGAAGGCGCGGTGCAGCGGCGGCGGTGGCGTTGCCGCTTGCTGGCAAGTGTCAGAGTCCATAAATATAATGTTGTTGTTGTTCGGATGCTTGCTAAACGTTTTTCCTCGATGTAGCGCAGTTTTAATTAAAGTGTTGAGGTGACCAAGGGTAAAGAGAGGGACCAAAGAAATCGGGAAGAGAATTAGTGTTTTCTTTTTTGGACTGGAGACACAGCAAAACAGAAGAACAGCACTTGAAATTGGAAAAGAGACCTGGGGGAAAAAAAAACACTAGCAATGGTTTGAAAGCCCCAAATTTAGCAGACTAAAGAAGCGGAGCTCTTGAGCATGCTTTCTTTGCACGTATTAAAACTGTCTCAAGCGCAAAAAAAAAAAAAACAACCCTAAAGGTGCAATGGACACACGGCGAGATAATATACATTAACTTGTTCTCTGTTGTTGCAAAAGTTCAGCAGGCAAATTCGAGTTGCAAATAGAAATCTTGACATTACTTCACTTTCACGTCGATCCTCAACTAGCGGCAGCAATAAACTGCACGTCAAACCTGTGGCTGACAAGCAACTACGTGGAAATAAAGCTAAGCACGGACAGATGATACAGCAGCTGCTCGTGGCGCCTGCGTCATGTACGCGTCAAGGCTACCCGGCGCCACCAAATGCTCCCACTCCTTCTCATTGTAGCGATGCAGATACCCGCGTAGCACGTCCAGCCACATCGGCAGCGACTTGGCGCAGCGTAGAAGCAGTGGCACCTGTTCTTTTCCGCTTCCCCTTGCAACTCCGCCTCCGCTGTTGTTAGCGGTGTGAGAGGCAACAATTGTCACACGCACCACCTGCGCCAACAGCTGCATCACCATCTGCGTTGCCTCCAGCGGGAACTGCTGCAGCACGCTGGCCACGCCCACCGCCAGCACCGTCGCGTCCACGTCGTCGCGTTTCTCGGCAGGAATGCAGCTGTCAAACTGCGCGCTGTAGGCGGTGTGCTCCACGTTCAGCAGCAGCGTTACGCACAGCGGCAACACAAAGAGTGGTAGTGCGAGGGTGGTGGGCACGACAACAGATGCAGCGACGGCGACACCGGTCGCAGCTGCGGCAGCGGTGGCCCCACTTGCCGACGCAGGCGGGATTGCGTAGGCCGCATTTCCATTGTTGTTGTTACTGGCGCTCTCGGAGAGCGCATAGACGGTGGCGAGGGGGTCGACCTGGCCGACCGCCGTTAGCAGCGCTGCCGTGTCACACAGCAAACCTTCGGGGACATCCATGCAGGGCTGCGTGGACGGCGTGGGCAATTGCACTGCCGCTGCTGCGTTTGCGGAGTTGGAGGTGGAGGTGGCAGCGAAAACGCCGCTGAGGTGGGCGGACAGCGTCGCCAGAAGAGACGCGTCCACCGCCTGCAGACACGTCGCGAGGGTCGAGCTGTCCTGTCGACTGTCCGACCGCAGCTGGTGGGCGATGAGCTGTCGCATAAGTACCACGCGACCAATGCGCATGAGCAGCATACTCGCCTCGCGCGTTGCGTCGCAGTGCGCAAAGTGGGCGGCAAGCTGGTCGTAATTTTGCATGAGGGCCTCCGGCGCTGGCGTGGCCGCCGCAGGAATGCACCGCGTCCACGTTTCCTGCAGGAGAGCGCGACACGGTGGCCCACCCAGCACCACCGCCTCCGCCACACGGACCACCACCGTCTGCGTGTACTTTGTGAGAAGGAGAGAGAAAAACTCGTCTAGGCAGACGAGGCCCATTGCATCGAGCGTCTCCGCAACCCGGGTAAAGAGGCGCGGCCCGACACACTCTCGAAGGTGCTTGCGGGTGAACCACGCCCCGTAGGCGGGGAAGTAGATGGCCTCTGCCGGGTCCGTCAAGTACAGAAGGTGCTGCACCAGCTGACCCAGAAAGCTGTAGGGACTGTTTGCCTGGGCAGGGGTGAAGTATGGAATAGTGATGCTGGGGCTCTGGTAAGGCGAGTTCCACGGGTACACCTTCTTGGGCCAGAACACGTTGCACTCCATCTGCAGCGTAAAACGGACAACGCGGTGGAACTCCTCCATCCAGATTTGCAGCCCGTGCACGTTGACAAAGTCTTGAATGTACTCGAACGAGTTGCGCACCCCGCGCAAACGCGAGCCGAGGTGGGCCAACTCCTTATCCAGCTGCTCCACTGTGGACGGCTTGTCGCGGTCGAACCAGATGCCGGCGTGCAGCTCACGTGTAATGTGCTCCACGAGCTCTTTGCGAATGCCATCCTCAAGTAGCTGGTGGGGATTCACGCGCACCACCCCAATCGTCGTCTCTTCCATTGCCAGTAAACCGGCGGCGTAGCGGGCAATATCGGCCGTGTAGGCCGAGAGCTGCTCACGCGTGTCCAACTGACTCCACTTCTTCCACTCCTCACGCTGCAGCTTGCTGGGACACTCTTGCAAGGTGTTGGTCAAGAGGTACATGACCTTGTGCAGTACCTCGAAGATGGACGTCGGGATCACCTGCAGGACGCCGCGCAGAAAAGTCACCACTTCTTCGGAATAGAAGCGCGAGGTGTAGTCGAGCGCCCGTTCAAGACGCATGTCCACACTCGCGCAGCCAAGTGAGATGGCTTGGTCAATGCGAATACACGGGAGGTGCAGCAGGGAGGAGACCTTCACGAAGAGAGCGCGCATCTGCGCCGCAACAACCGGCTGCGATTGGATGCGGCCCTGCAAGTCCCGCACAAGAAACCCACGAGCCGAGAAGCTTTCCCACGCGTAGCTGAGGTCGCCCACGGTGGCTAGTCGACCCAAGACACGCCGCTCTGCACTCATGTACCGCAGCATCTGATGCAGGTCCGTGCAAGTCTCCCGCACGTACTGCAGCACCTGGAGCTGCTGGTTCACCTGGTCAAACTCTTGAATGTTCTCGAGGGCGGCGATGAGGCGCTGCAGCTTGCGCCGTGTTGCGTTTGCGTCGCGCTGCTTCACGTGCAGGCTGCTGATGCGCGCGGCCACCTCGCGAAACCACCGCTGCAGCTCCCTGTCCTGCACCTTGGTGTCCAGCACATTATCTGGAGAGAAGAAGTGAGACAGTTTTTTCATCTTTGACACCGCCTGCCGCTTCGCCTGCGACCACCGCGTCGACTTCTCCCCCAGCAACACCGCAAAACGAGATTGCACGTGGTACTCGAGCTGCGCGGTTGCGAGCAGCAGGGAGAGCAGCTCATCCTGGCGAAACGCCGCTATCACGGCACGCTCCGCCGCCCCGGCTGCGGCCACCAACGTCGCCGCCGCACTCACCTCTACGCGTGTTGTCGGCGAAGCGCTCGTTGGGCGGGCGGTTTGTGCTGATGCGACCCCGGTAGCCGCCGCACACACCCCTTGCAAAATGAACCACCGCAGCACCACGTTGGCTGCCGTGATGATGGGCAGCAGCAGCGCGTGCACGTTGTCGAGGACGTAGCTCTCCGTCAGGACCCCTTCCTGCAGCACCGCCTCCACCTGCTCCGCGCTGCGCGACAGCGAACTGCGCATGAGGCGGATGTGGTAGTTGACGTTTGCAGGGTCCAGGGTGCGGCGCAGCGCCTCGCGCGCGGCAGGGAAGGCGGACCACACGACGGATAGGTCCGCCGTGTACCCGGCGTAGTAGTGTACGACCCAGTTGTCAGCGAAGTGCTTCTCCACCAGCTCTTTCATCACGGGCAGCTGCTCCGTGAGGACGTCGCCGCAGAAGAAGAGGAGGACGTAGACAAGGCTGCCCTGCAAGGACATGGCAGCGCTGCGGTGCTCGGGGTTTGGGTAGTGGCTCGCCATTCGGTAAATGTCATCGGACCGCAGGCAGGCTAGCAGACGGCCCACCACGCTCTTCTGGACAGGCACGCGCTCGAAGTAGCGCAGCGGGTAGGTGGACCCCTCCGCTGCCGCGCTGAAACTTTTGGCTACAGTCGGAGACGACTTGGGGGATGATGCTAAGCTAGACGTAGACGGACTACCCGCACGCACGCTGCGGCGCAGCTCTTCCTCGGTGGACCGGCACAGCTCCGCCACCTCCACCGTGTGCGCCTCGCCAGAGCCGCGGTAGCGAACGTAGCTGACAATGATGCGCTCCCGCACGACACCGCCAATTTTGTGGTCCATCAACAGCAGCATCACACCGTAGAGTTGGTACAACTCACAGAGAAGCTGACGGCCTTCCAGCGCATCCAGCACGCTGTCCAGCGTCTGCGCCACGTACTGGCCGTCTTGAATCTCGCGCACAAACCGATTCAGCTCCGTCACGTAGCCGTAAATGCTGCGAAAAAGCGCCATGAAATTCTCGAGCAGGTCGATGTGCGTGTCGTAGAACTCCTTGTCCAACGCCAGCAGCTCCGGCGTCTCGGCAATGCTTCGCTCGATTGCATCTTGATTTTTGAAGTAGGCAAAGTCAAAGATGAGTCTTGAGTAGGGAGACACGTTAGGAGAAGTGAACTCGGTGGGAATGTGCGCGGCGAGGCGCTGCAGGCTGGCGATGATGGCGCTGCCGCGGGCTGCGAGCTGCAACGCGTTGCGGCCACAGTCGTCGTCAAGAAAGTTATCGGCGTGCGCTTCGTTCGCCACGACGGACGAGGCGGTGTCAAGCTGACGTAGCGCCATCAATCTCTGCCGCAGCTAATACTATTGCCGTCGCACCTTGGTGTGTCTGATTACAGACAACTGCAATACAAAATGCAAAAAAAAAACTAAAAGGGAAAGATGGGTAAGCAATCGAAACTAATGGTTCTCTTCACGATAGATAAATACTGAAAGCAAAAAAAATAAGAAGACTGATTCTTCTAACGCGCTACTTCAATGTGCTTCACCATGTGACGAAGAGTGGCGCACCAACAGGGAAAAAAAAAGTTACATGAAAAGAAAAATTTATTATTGAGGTAAATTAAATGCAGAGTAAAATTCTTGATAGGCGTACATCTTTGTCGCTGCCCTGCGCAGAGACAACTCTTCATCAAGACGAATGTGAGTGCAATAGCGCTTCTCTTTAACCGTTCGAGAATCAAATAACCAATGCTTACTATAAGTTTTTTTTTGTAAATTTTGCATGCTGAGGAACCAGCCTATTCTTTGATTTTTAAAAAAAGGAAGAAAAAAAGGAACACGTTATACAACCGGAGGGACTGAGGATGAAGCGCTCCAGCTCGAGCGGGATGCGTCGCGTGTGGATGGGGTGTCTGAACTGATCACCCCACGCCGCAGCATGTGCGTGTGCTCTGAACTGTCTCTATCACGTCGTGAGCTAGGCGTCATACGCACCTCGTAGCGAGGAGGAGCAAAGCGAGTTTGCAACAAGGACTCCAAGACACCCCAGTGTTGGGCAAACTCTTCTCGTGCTGCGTCTTCTGCTGCGTCCATGGCCACATCTACCGAGGATTTCAACTGAACTTGCTTCTTCTTCTCGTAGGAGAGAAGCTCAGCGGTGTCCGCGTCGTCTTCGAACTCGACCTGCCGCACCGCCTTCTCTGCAATGCCAGAACGTAGCTGACGCAAGGTATGAAACTGGCGGGCTTTCCACGCACTCTGCGCCACAAAGTCCTCCTTGGCGTACTCCTTCCGCGTGAGAGTCAAGACAGGGGTCGCTGAAGTTGTTGTCCGACAGGTAGAAGCTGCGAGTAGTGGCTCTGTCGCGACCTTCGCCTCGGTCGGCGACAATTCTGTTTGCGCCTCTGCTTCCGCGCGTGGCGGTGCCCGAACGGCAGTGGCGTCTCTCAAATCGCGACTTCCCTCGAATAGCAGTACCGGCCTTGCGATGACGCTCCCTTCGCGTGATGCAGGGGCAGTGCCACTCCGTTTGTTCAACTCAGCTGTTCTGTCCTCGTTTGTATCTCTCATTGTGTTTGCACTGGACGACAATTTACGGCCTTCGCTGTCGTTACTGTCAGAAGTACTTAACAATCTCCTCTCTTCGTTCTCACTCGTGTTTTCGTGGCTTGTCGAGGAGCGCCGTGCAGTTGGTATGCGTGGATCGTAAAGCTGACTGAAAGAAGGAACGGCAGAGGCAGAGCGCAGCGCTGCTTGACGTCGCTTCTTAGTAAGAGCCATGTCCGCCTCCAATGCCGTGAGTGCATCCGTGCTGTCCGACTCTGTCTCCTCAGACGACGAGTCATCAGAAGTGGACTTTGCATGGTCCAGTGACAACTCAGCCGCCGCCTCAGCTGTCCCAGTCGTGGCTTCGTCTCCGTTGTTCACAACACCCTGCAGCCCCGCTGAAAACTCGCCCTTCTCCATTGTAGACGATATGACACTCGATCTCGCCACGGTGTCCACGTCTGCGTCGCTCGAGACGGTGAACACAGACGACGCAATGGAGGACTGCATGTACGCTTTGTTGTTGTCGTAACTGTCAATGCCTCTGGCATTCCCTCCTTTGCCAGGAAAGTTTGCACTCCGCACCGCCGCCGTGTACGTGCGCCGCTGCTGCTCATGCAGCATTGCATCAGAGGAGTTCGATTCCGTGGCAATCGCCGATTCCGTGGAGACCGCCGAAGCAGCGCCGTCGAGCCGATTCCGTGCTTTGACGTCCGTCTCTACCTCGTCCTCAACCTCACTGGGAATGAGAGAGGAGGGCAAAAGGTCAACGAGCTCTTCGACATCGGAAGGCACGCTGCTGTCGTCCGTAAGCACGGAAGAGGATAGCTCAGCCAGGCGGTCCGCCAACTCCTCCTCAATTTCGTCCAGGCCTTCACCAGCCAAAGCCAAGAAACCGCGTCGTTCGGGATCGAGGACAGTTTCTGCATCGTCGCGTGCGAACGTCTCTTCGCTGATGGTCGAAACGCTGCCTGAAGAAGCACCGCGGCGGTTTTGCGCCGCCGCGCCGTCGTCGAAGTCTTCGTCGATAGAGTTTATGCTCTCGCTGACAAAGTCGCTGCTGACAGCAGAGTCCTCCCAGTCCTCCTCCTCGACGATGCTCTCCGACACAGCCTCATCGATCTCGTCCGTTACAATGTCTTCGCTCACGATGTCCTCTTCGATCGCGGAAGAAAGGTCGTCGCTCACGGCGTCAGAGATCTCTGTCGCAACCTCGTCGGCAATGTCATCCACCTCACTCTCCACTGCTCTTACACGGCGCGACCCTTTCCTCGCACCACGCTTGCCGGTGAGCTGCTGCGGTGCCTCGGTGAGCTTCTTCAGCAACTTCTCCACGTTCACTTCACCATCTCCCGTTGCGTGTCGCAAGACGGTCTGGCGTGCTTTTGCAATCGCCTGCGTCTGCTGTAGAAGCCGCCGTTGCTCGCGTTGCGCCGCGCGGTGCTTAGCGACCACGTCCAGATGACGGAGAAGGTGGTCGCGAAAGCGGCGCAGATGACGCACGTTGCGCAGTTCCTTCTCAAGCCTCGCCCGCCAATCTGGAGAGACGTCCGGTGCTGCAGCTGAGTCGTGTGTGGTGAGATCGTCTGCTGCTGGCACCTTTGCAGCTGTTAACAGAGGGCTGCTTGTCCTGCGGCTGATACTACGCTTGCTTTCCGTACTGACCTGGCTTGCTTTTGAGGTTTTTGAAGATGAAGGCGTGTGCGAAAAGCTCGAGGAGACGGGTGATGTTGCACCCTTTACATTTTCTTGTTTTTGTTTGCCGTCGCGCACAAAAGGAGATTGAAGTAGCTGCTTTGCGGTGTTGTTGACAGCTTCGCAGGCTGCCAAAAAGCGTGCCACAACCTCATCTGCGGTCGCTGAGGCCTTGCCTGCCGTACTTCGCTCATTGCTACGTGAGGGACCACCTCGACGGCGACCTCGCACTCGCCGCCCGCCGTCGCTCATCGACTCCAACACCGTGCTCGCCACAGACGACGTAACGAAGGTCGACACGCTGCGCTCGTCGTCGACGGCATCTGTCTCGGCGTCGCCCGTGTCCTCCACGCTGTCGGTAAAGGTAGTGGTGCTGTAGGAGTTGGACGCTTGCATGCTTGAGAGATCCGACGGCACCGTTGTCTCTCGTGCAGTGCCGGATGAGTCATCGACCTCGTCGTCCACCTCAAACGAATCGCTGGAGTAGACATCCGCCCCATCATCTTCCTCGATGAACGAAGTTGCGTCAGAGTCGCTTTTTGCTGTGGCATTCACGTCATCCGTTATGCTTTCATCCATTGTATTCAAATCGCTCGAAACGTTGTCTTCCACCTGGCTCGAGGGAGGCTCCGAAAACTCCTCCGCAACATCCGAGGCAGCGTTAGCTGGCCTAGCAGCTTTGCGCAACTCTCCTTCCTTTGCCGGAGTTTTCTCAGTTGAGTGCTTCCGGCTGCTTGGTGTGTGATGCGGCGTTACTTCGACGTAACGCACCACTGTGTGCGGCCGTGGCGCCGTCGGCGGAGCCACAATTTCCACCCCGGAAGCGGTAAAACGCTTCGCTGGTGGAAACACTTCTTGCGGTTCTGGAGGTGGACTTGTCGTTGCTGCAAGTCCACTACTTCGGCTTCGACTTCGAGGAGCATCCCCACCCGCTGCAGCAGGACTTGTGGCGGAGCGGTCGGTTGACGAAATGTCGCCACGCAGTTCGCGGGGCTTCGAAAAGGTCTTGAGGATGTCCTTCAGCAAGTCACTTGTGGGCGAGGCAGCGGAGACGGGCGAAGCTGGTGGCGGTGGCGCTGCTGTTGCTGCCGACGCCGTTGCCCTGACGGCCGGGTGGATTGCAGATGCTTCTATTGTACTTTCAGCGGAGGAAGGGAACGGTCGGCCAAGTCCTGCGGGTGCGGTATCTGCCGACACGGACGGCACGTGACCATCGGGCCAGACTCGCTTCCACACCTCCGCCTGGCGCTCTTGAATCGCTTGAAGCACGGCTCGCGTGCGACGCTCCGCCTGGAAGGCCTGAACGGACTTCTGCGTCACGTCAAGCTGCCGTGCAGCCCTTGTCAAACCACGGTGAACATCCATCTGCTCACGAAAGCGCTTTTCCACCTCACGCGCCCGCATGGAAAACGGCGCTTGGGGAGACACTGATGCTTTTACGATGCAGCTCAACTCATCTGAACCATCGTCATGCGCGGCCCGAGAGCCGTATAGAGCACCACCGGTTCCAGCCGGATGAAAATCTAGACCGGTGGGATCAAAGTGCACCGTAGAGTCGTTCAAATCAACCTGCGAATGCAAAAGATGCGCAGCCTCCGTGTCCCAGTTGCGAATACGCTCTGATGGGGAGAGAGACGGAACACGGTGAGGCGGCATGCCTCTTTCAGCAATTAAATCATCGAGAATTTGAATGGGTAACTCAGTTCTAACCTTGGATGGCTCGGGAAACAAGCACTGTAATAGCGTGTTGTCACAACGAGTTTTTGTGGATTGGACACAGTATATGTTGTAATCTATCGATCTAAAAAGTTGTGCATCTATGGGTTTGTTGCAGTTAAGTGATGTCATTTTGTTATGAAAGATAAATATATGAATTACATCTCAACTGATATAACGTAGAAAGCCTTTACTATTGAAAACAAGTGGAAGAGCAATGAAAATAAGATCGAAAATAACAAAAAAAAAAATAGTGGAAATTTGAAGTGAAACAGCAAAAGAAAAACCCCTTCCGCAGTCAGAGAACATTATAAGAAGCAACGCAGACCAAAAGCGAAGCAAGCACACTTGCGGGAGGCAGGCCCAGGACCCGGCGGCACGTTGGCCGAGCCGGCACCCTCTGCAGCGGTGCAACAAGCACGAGGCAGCTTGAGGGCGAGGACGGAGAAAAACAATCGCGGCGCAGAAACGAAACCCCAATCTTGTCGGAAACCTTCAACTCTGCATTCGTAAGCGTGTTATCAAATCAGAATTTGTGGTTCTTTTTCCTTTTTTAGTTAACGGTTTTTAGTCGTGAAACACGTTTGTTTTTATTACGATGGAAAGATACGACCGTTTATTATTTTTATGATATTTTGAATCCTGCTATTATGCTACGTACCCGTGGATGGTGTCGATGCTAAACTTTGCGGCTTCAAAGGGCTAGCGGCGCGTTGCATGCAAAGCGTTACTTGTTCTGCGCGGCACATGCGGCTTAGCTGTAGCGGCGTTAGTGTGAGTTCCTCTCCCGCCGTGTTAAAGCGAATTGTTGCACTGGCTTCGACATCTGCACCACGCAGCAGCAAATATTGCACAAGCAGCAGCGACTGATCGTTTTCACAGACCAAATGCAGTGCGGTTTTTCCGTCTTCTGTGCGCTCATTGACATCCGAGTCTCCCAAAGTCAGTAGGGTGTCCTTAATGCGATGGCGTGGACAATCTGCGCGGTTGAGGACCGCTACGTGAAATGCCGTCAGCCCCGCGAAGTTCCGCAGTTTCGTGGAGACGCCTCGAATCAGCAGCTGCTTGACGATGTCCTCACTCGGGTAGCGTGCAGCGCAGGCGACGTGGAGGACGGAGTTCCCCGTTTTCGCATCGATGCCTTGCGTCAACTCCGGCCGCACACGGAGCACCGCCTCCACGATCGCCACATCAGGCAACTTGGCGGCGCACGCAACGTGCAGAAGATTGTTGTTGGCAAAAAACAGCTGCGGTTTTGTGTGCAGGAGGTGCATCACGAGTGGCCGGTCACCCTTGTCGATGCCGTCTAACAGAGCTTCTTGCTCAAGACGACTGAGCGACGAGGCGGATAGCAGCTCGGGCGGACTGCTGTGGTCCAGCGGCGGGGCTTGCTCGGCAACGTAACGCACGACTGCGCTTTCTCCGAAGCCCTGTTGCGCTGAGCGGGCGTGAGAGGGCGTTGGGGACGAGGTGGCGTGGGAGTACCGCAGTGGCCGGTGATACGATGGGATCGGCGCGGCGGAGGATGGTGTGGCAGGTTTTGCAACGTCTGCAAGCTGGTGGTTGAGCTGCAGGGCTCCAGCTGACGTGTTCTCCGATACTACCGCATCTCTCTCCCTTGCTTGTTTGTTGGTGGAAGAGGATTTATTTTTTGATAGAGTGAAGCTCGCTGGCAAGACGAGATCGGATGTCGAGGGGGTTTTGATCGGCACAGGATCGTTAGCAGCCGGATTCCGCGGGTTGGGCGAGTGTAAAGTGGACGCGCTGGACATTTTCTCCGCGTTCGTCGGCATAGATAGAAAATTTGCGGGTGTTCTGTACGTGTTCGGGGATGCAATTTCAGCAGCGTCCGCCTTTGCACTGAGAATCCGTACGGAGCCTGCATTTGGAGACTGTGCAACAGGCGGGGTTAGCAGATCTCCGTTTGTTAACGCATCTACCGCATAACCTTCCTCGTGCGCAGAGCTCTCCGAATGCCAGTCGCTGACGTGTTGTGCACCCTCGTCGCCGATTGCTGTTCCTGTAGTTTTTTCCCCTTGCAAAACGCGAGCCGACGAATGGCGGTGTGTCAACGGGGGTGTTAAAATAGTCGAAATTGCCACTGCAGGCGGCACCCGCTGGGGAGTTGCTGTGGGCTGCATAAGCTCCTTCTGTTCCGCGCGCAGCTGGTTCAGTAAATCCTGTAGTTCCTTCTCGGTTGACTGCAGTGCTTCGTCACGGCCGCGCAGCTGGGCCTGTGCAGCGTGGTGCGCCGCTTGTCGATCGGTGAGTCGCTGCCGCAGCGCTCGAGTGCGCTGACGGGCCTCCCTCACGGTGTTCTGCGCAGCCGCCTCATCGTTTCGCGCACGCTCCAACCACTCCACCGCTGTCATCTCTGCATCTTCGCCTTCACTCTCCCTCAGATCCTCCGTGTCGTGCATAGGTTCTCTACTAGATTTTTGCTCTTTCACGCCACGCAGGGACGAATGCTTTCCACGCTGTCTACGCTCGGCGACCTCAGCCCTCGCCTCCGCTGCTCGCACACGAGCCATCTTCTCCGTGTACACCGCCAAAAGTGTTCGGTACTGTGCGGAGAGTTGCAAGGCAGTCGCGTGGCATTGCTCCGTTTCCATGGAGACCGCATCTGAGTTCGCGTTTGCCGGCAGCAGGTGCTGCGGCGGCGCCTCCGGCGGCGGCGGAGCCAACGTGGGCGGTGGGGCGGGGGAGAGCTGCATGGAGGTGACGGATCGCGGTGTGGTACCGCGACCTTTCACCGAGCTGTTGCGCCGCACCGACGGTGCGAGGATGGTGGACTCTGGTGTGGTCGGTATACTCGGCAGTTGGGCAACAACGGTGTCGTGGTTCAAGTGGTCGCGCTCCGCCTCCGCGACGTCGTTTGACTCGCTATCGGAGTCGAGGTGACTGAAGTGGAGCACCAGATCGGGATCCAGCGAGCGTAGAGGCTGCGAAGACGGCAGGGCCTCCACGCCACTCCTATTCTCTTCGTTGTACAGCGCTGGCGAATTCATTTTAAGCCCTCCGCCGTCGCGCTGCGGTGCTGCGATGGCGCTTACGACGGGTGTCCGACGCTCCAGTGCGTTGTTGGTGCTCCCCGCAAGCTGTGTCGCGTCCGCCGTGTCCATGATCGCGGTCTCCTCTGACGAAGGCTGCGGCTGCGCTGGACCGGCTGGCAGCTGTGAAGGAAGTTGCGATGATGCACGTGCGGAGCCCTCGCTAGTGTTGGAGGACAGGCAGCGCCGTTGCGTCTGCGAGCCGTCCGTCCTCGTCGCCGTGGTTGACGAAGTGGGCCGTCGCGATGCCGGTGGGTGTGGCGGCAGAGCAGGCGCCTTAGCGGAGTGCAGCGAGGACGTCGATGAGCTCTGTGCGTCTTCGCCTCCGGTGTCTTCTTTTTCCGCTGCCGCCCCTTCGCCCTCTGGCTGTACGCCACGCACGCTCGTGCCGTCCTTCGCTCCAACATTTGCGACCGTGTCTGCTGTCTCGTCGAGCTTGTCCAACTGCGTCAGCTGCTCCTGCCGCGGAGCAGCAGTAGTGAGGGCTTGCGTGGCGGTGTGAACGTTTTCGTTACTGAGCGCATTCGTGCTGTGTGGTGTTGGCTCGCACAACGCATTGTTGCTCTCACAAGTCTCTCCCGCTCTCTTATCGACTCCTTCGCGTACCTCCGCCTCTCCTTTTTCCTCGTCGCTTCTCTCCTTTCCCACCTTCACCGCATAAGGGCTTGCGATAACGTCCGGGCTGCTCCTGTCTTCTTCGTCTTCCATTTCTTCCACGGCAGCTCCACGTCCTTTGCCACCCGACACAAGCAGCTGAATCACCGCATCGGTGCTCTTCTTCGACAGCGGGTCGAACTGCGCTGCAGAGGTGCAGAAGAGTGGGGCGAGTGAGTTCACCTTGCGCAAGGCGAGTGCGCTGGGGGCGTGCGGGGTGGAGCGTGGGGGAAGTGAGACACTCGGCTCGCCGGAGCTGTACGCCTCCACGCCGAACGAAGGCGTGGCGACGGACGGCACGCTGACGCCGGAGGCGTACAGGGGATGGGAGGTGACGGGGTCTATCGCGTAAGGGGATGCGTGTGGCTGCCCGGCTCGGTGAGCCGTGGCGGCCAGCACGTTGAGAGGCGGCACTCGCGCGTTTGGCGAGCCAGACGGCGAGACGCCATCACGTTTTCGCAGTGGACGGTCGCCGATATTGTGTGCTACAACGTTAACTCCGTCGCTGGGCGCGTCACCGCGGTTGCTGCTGCTGCGGCTTCCGCTGCGACTGTCTGTGTCGAGTCGTGTAGCGTGCAACAAAAGCACCGCGTCCTCCTCGTCCTCTCGTTTTGTGGTTGCGGTTGTCGTGGCCGTGGCCGTTACGGTTTCCTCGGCTGCGTCAATCGTCGTCGTCGCGACTGGCTGCTTTCCGTGCGCTTGAAGAGCGTTCTGTGGGGCCGAAGCGACGACGTGGTGCACCGCGCTGGCCTTCGCCGCGTCCGCCGCGGCAGGACTTGGCGCCAGCGGCGTCAGCGTCGAAAAGGGATAAGGCGAGGCGGCGAGAGACAAGACGGCAAAGGGGGCCTGAGAGAGCGCCAGCGGTTCGCGGTAGTTGCGCAGCGACTGGGGCGGCGTCATGATGAGGTGGTCCTCAATGCCCGAAGAGGAATCTGTCTGGTAGCCGTGCTCATCGCTGCTGACGAGAGCGGCGACTTCGGTTGGCCGGGCCGTGTGCGGCACCTCCCCACTGCTGTTCACTTCATCTTTGGTGCTGCCGGTGTCCAAGCTTGCCTGCCGATGCGCAAGAGGTGGGGCTGGTGGCGGGGCGGCCATCGCGGCTTGAAGCTTCAGCCGTGAACTAACTGCGCTTTTGGGACCCCCAGCACCAACGCCACCGTGAGCGCCTGTGGCAGCAGCCACCACGTAGCGTTCTGCCAGGCCGCCCACAGGACCGCCGTTTCCGCGGTGCTGCTTCTCCCGCTCCCTCTGCAGGTCACCCGCCGCGCTCTTCAATGCGTAGCGGACGTTGGGGATGTGCGCAATCTGCAGTACCGCCTCCACCTCGCAGGAAATTCTCTCTGAAGGCACCGTCTCAGACTCCCGCGACTCACAGCACGCGGTGAACGCGGCTTCAATATCGCTGTCGTGGTGTGCCGCGACAATGAAGCGCTCAAAGCCGACCTTTCCCTCCGCCGTCACGCTTTTCCGTGGTGGCGCAGGGGTACTGTCGGTTGGCTGACTCTTCGTCTCATCTTCCACAGGAGTCATCAGCACCTCCAAAAACATAAACTGCCTCATCAACGCGGCTCGAGAGCACGTGAGCTGTAGGGTCGACAACTGGTCCTGCTTGAACGTCACGCGAGGCTGCGCCATGCCGGGCAGCAGTCGCTCCGTGCTGACGTGGTGCTCCGGTGGGCGACTGGGGCTCGTCTCACGTGACGCGGAGGCCTGACGCCGCTTCTGCCGTGTGCCGAGGGAGAGGGCGGTGTTGGCGCACCAGCCGTACCGCAGCTGGTACGATGCGGCCGGCAGCTCGCCCCGCAGGCACACCAGCCGTGGCCGCACCTCCACCTCTCGCTCCTCGTCCATGCGCAGCGTCAGAGAAATTTGCCCACACAGCTGCGTACGGTGGCGAGAGCGGCTGCGGTCGGATGGGGAGAGGGTGGCGTCGTAGAGCGAGGAGACGTCCCTCGACGGGGCGGCGGCAGCGTTGGTGAAGATGTTGAAATAGAAGCGGTCGTCTTCCGAGATGGCGAGGTCGAGCAGCGAGACGGTGGCACTGGCCAACACGATGACATCGCGCGAGTCGGCCTCTGTTCTTTCTTCGCTTGCTGCGTCGTCTCTCGATGGCGCACCGTTGAGGTGGTCGCTGTCCGTGTTCGGAATCGACGGGGCCAGCTGCTTCATTGGAGAAGGCGTACGCAAGTAGTCGTCCGCGCCATCTTCGCTGATGTGGTCGCTGTCCACCGCCGCCGCAGTACCTGGTGCGTTGACACGTCGCAGCAGCACGTGCACGGCAGCGTAGCGACTGGCCAGGGAGCGCGCCAGCGCCATTGGCGTCTCTGCCTCAATGGCGTAAGAAAAGAACGTGTTGTGCTGCGAAAGCGCCTGCAGCGCTACCTCGTTCACACTTGACTGGTGATCGTGCAAACTGCCGCGAGGACCCGCGTTTGCACGTCCGACGTGCGGCAGTGGAGCTGCCGGCTCGCACACCTCCAGGGGCACCTCCCTCTCCATGCCGTCGTAACAAAAGTGCAAGATCGCCTCCCACTGCGGTGCGGCGAGGGGAGTGGCGGCCGCTGAGCTGCGCGACGAAGTCGTGAGGGGTGCGTCGAGGAACTGATTCCAGAACTGATGGACAGTAGGCACGTCGGTGACCCTGTCGCTGCCACTCGCGTCACGTTTTGCGGGGTTGACAGGGGACGGAGGCAGCGGTGTGGTGGAGTTTCGTTGCCCCGTTGCCGTCAAGGGAATGACACAGACATCGGACAACGCTACCCGAAAAGACCACGGCGACACGGCCATGTTGGTTGCACCGTCAATGTAAACAAATTTAATTTTCTCTTTTTTGTTTTTGCCACTAATATTTTTGTTAATTTTGATTGTGAGCAAAGAAACACTATTCTGAACGACTAGAGCGCCTCAAATGTTTAGCTAATACTGCTTTTTATTGAAGACAAGCAAAGAAAAAAACCTGTCAGCGACAGGGAAAGGTCGTGACTGAAATGACACTAAACGATTCAACACTCTTAATGAACACGAAGACAAAAAAAAGAATGCTTGTCTCACTACGGAAGACACGTCTGCAATTCGGTAGGTGAAAATCAATTTTTTCTTTTTCAGATCAGTGCCCAGGGTTAGCAACGCTGTATGAACTAAAAGAAAACAGCGAATTTGTGTGCGAGAAAGCCTGGGTGAAAAAGAAACAGTTCTAGAGAGTTTGCTGCTTTGAAGCAACAAAAGGGTTTCACAGACGATAAAGAGAGATCAGTATGATCAGAAACAAAAAGATAACACTTGATGGGGGCAGCGTTATTGGGACGCTTAAATTTTTTTACAGTTTAGCGGGCAATAAATATATATATATATTTAAATTAAAACAGATGCACCAAGAAGAAAAAATTGTGTCTCAGTTTAAGTATAAGCAAAAAGCTTGTGACGTACAAAAACGGGCAGAAGGCTTGTTTGTATGGCAAAGTTACATGGGGAAAAAAAAAAAAGCAAGGCCCGCTGGAGGGGAGAAGCGCAAGTCAAACGACGAATAGAGGGTCGCGACTTTGCGAATGAAAGGGAAAACAAGTGAGAAAAGAAGCAATGGGACACGGGGGAAAAGAAAGGAACACAGAAGCAAGTTAAGACCGGAGAAGATATCTATGTACAGCGAAGATCGATTCCAGAGGGGGGAAAAGGAGACAAGAAAAACAAAAGTGACAGAATTAACTAGTTTACAGCTGCAAAGCGCACCTATTGTGGGGAAACAAGAGCTCCGAACGTGCGAAGACGCACGTGCAGTGATGATTGATTAAAATAAAAAAAAAACTAAAAGAAGAAAATAAAAGTATATATATAAACAAAAAACGCTAATTCCTTATAAACGCCACAATGATAAAGNAAAAAAAAAAAAAACAAAGAAGCGCCCCAAGGGTAAGGTGGCGCAACAAGACAAATTAAAGTAGTAGTGGTGGTAGTTAAAAGAATAAAAATTATTATTATCAACCAGAAAACAAAGGAACTTGGGAAAAAGCAATGATAGAGAACAGAGTGCTCTACAATTAGTGGATACTACTGCCTTACAATCCGCACAAATAGCACTTTGTGTCGTTACTTGACTACCGCTAGTGATGGTCAAAAGTGACTATTGTAGGGAAGGTTTATTTAGCTGTGTGTGTGTGTGCGTGTGTGTGGAGACAAAGGTGCAGAGGAAAAACACAAGAAAAGAGTAAAAATAAAAGCAAACTTCTTTTTCATGATTTTAATCTGATCATAAATTAGCTTCGGCTCAAGTAAAAAAAGCACCACTTGTATTGACATTCTTAATCCAATAAGAAAAAAGAGATTAATTCAAGTTTTTTTTTTCGCCTCGTTTAACCAGATCCCGATTAGGTGGTTGCTTTTTACAAGCCTGCCTTGAAGGCGGATGGCCGGGAAATGAAGCACAACAAATTACCTAGCGTGCAGACCATCGTTAGAACGTAGAAAAGAAAACAAAAAAAGGATATTTCTATTCTTTCATGGTCATCATTTCTCATGGTTTCATCTAATTAATTCAGTTAGATTATTATTATTATCATTGGAAGGAAGAGGAGGACGAGAGTCGGCAACAAGAAATAAGAATGCTTTGTGGTAAGAGCAAATAGAAGACCGAGAGAAAAAAGAAAGAAAAAGCGCTTTCATTCTCATTTTTTACTAGGTGGCCATTGAGGTAGAGGAGGGCTTACCATAATCCTCCAGCAGAGAGTTGCCCAGCGTCATCGTCGACGGCAGCGTTTCCGGGCTCGCCGCTTGATCCAGTGCCAGCTTCGGCGTGCCGATGAGAGGCTCTGGTCGGCGCGGCAGCATCTGCATTGGCGACTGAGGCGAGCGGGCTTGCGGATGCGGCCGGGTGCGGGCATTGCGCCACGGCGGCGACGGCGGAGACATCGAGGAGGAGTCGAGTGAGGAGCTCCCCTCCGCGTTGTCGTGGCTGGCGCGCGCGGCTCCGGTGCCGTGGCTGTTCGTCTGCACGTTGGACGGCGTTTCGTTGCCTGGCCGCGGCACAGCTGCACGCACAGGTGGCGTGGAGGGATCAGCAGCTGCTGCTACTGATGCTGCTGCTGTAGTAGCCGTTGCCAGTGTGGCCACCGCTGAGGAAGATGGCAGGCGACGCATGCGGTGTGGCGAGGAGGGTGGCGAGGCGGGTGCGCGGTGGCCACCGTGAGCCAGAAACGTGCTGGGCGGGTGCTGCAAGGGTTGGGCGAAGGGACCGTGTGCACGCTGCGGTACAGCGGTGCCGCGCACAAAGTTGCTCGCCACTGTCCCTTGAGCGGCTGGTTGGACCGCTGAGTTACGCGTGCCGGTTGTTGCCGCGGGGTCAGTAATCGCAGCGGCAGCACCAGGAGAAGCAGCGGCAGAACTTGAGCTTGTCGAAGGTGCAGCAGCGAAAGCAGTGACAGGTGCTTTGGTGACTGACGAGGCATCGTTCACAGTGCTCGGTGGTGAAGTCCGGCTTGGTAAACTTGCTGTCTGCGCGGCAGGCACAGCAGCACCGTCACTCCTACTCGTTGTAGTGGTCAACGGTGCGGGGTGCAGCTTGCGGTCACGCATCTGCTGCAAGATCTCGTGATAGGAGGAGACAATGCGGTGCGAGCTTGTAGGGCCTGCGGTGGTGGCAGCGCCGTCCACAAGAGCACTGTTCACAAGCGCAGACGCTTTTGGTGCTGTCAGCTCCGTTAAATTGTCCGACGACACTCTTGTCGGCGCATTCGAGGACGCAGGCGTGAGTGACGGCTGCGCGTGCTCAATGGATGAAGCAGGTTGTGGCGCGACGCTACTTTCTCTCATTGGTTGCGGCGAACGCTGTGGCGGGTGCTCCGTCGTACGTGCAGGAGGCCGAGATGCAGAGGT
>MDUD01006886.1:0-10987 GCA_002216565.1 Crithidia mellificae | reverse complement strand
GTCTTGGCGATAGCACTCGCAGAAAAGACCCACCGATTCAAGCTGCAAAGATTGTCTCGAAAAGTGGATAAGGCCACCGTCTTTTCTATTTTTTTGCAGAACTGAGCTGCTCAAATATGATTGCAAAAGGAGACGCCTAGCAACCAAGTCAAAAGATTCTTGGACGAGTTTTGCAAAATAGCAATCACGAAACTCTTGGCGCGCTCAAAACAAACAAAACAATTTGTACGTCTCTCACAACTCCTTATTTCAGTATTTGAATTAACGCTTATGATGTTAAGTAGCCGCCCGTCGTTTGAACAGCACATTCGTCTTGCCATCACATCAAAAAAAAAAAATAAATAAGGACGAAACACGAGCGACCCCAAAAAGGAAAAAGTCACAACAACAAGGGTACACTGCTAGGTTTAACTGACCACATAAAAAGGTAATTCTTAGCTTACGGCTTTTGCATACTATACAATATTCTTGTTTGCATTGTACACGTCCCCCGTGGCGCGTGAGAAGCACTTTGCATTTTTATCTTACTCTGCTGCCTTGTTTAACAGTTTGAGTGAATTCGCCTCTTTTTGTCTCACACAGTTATTTTGTCTCTTCATTAAATCTGTCGAAGTTCATTGAAAAGCTTTTTTTGTGTGCGAAGAGATATAGTCAACAATACAATCTATACTCTGCACCAATAATATTTCCTTTTTGTCAGTGTATTATTATTATTTCGTGTGGAATATATGAATTATCTTTTAAAGTATCTACTAAGTAAACCGTGTCACTCATAATTTACTCTCAACCATTGACACTTGCATTTTTCTTTCGTTTCACCGTATCTCACTTATTTTTCTTTTTTTTGCCTTTATTTTTGCTTCTTCTTCTCTTTTCACAGGAAAAGAATGGCACCAAAGCAAAACTTCCGCGCACTGATCCAAAACGTTGGACTGAACCGAGTCAAAAATTCTCCAAAACACCGCATCCAGAATGTAGCGCAGGAGGCGCTGCAGTCGTCATGTAAAACATCATCAGAGCCAGCGGTGACCGCAGGCACAGCGGGGTTGTCGAAAGCCGTGCCTCCGCCCTCCACTGCCTCTAGCTCCACACCTATCGGTGCTTCATCAACGCAGGCAGCCCGCGACGCATCAGCAGCAGAAGGCCCCTCGAATGCTTCGATGATGGGGCCGCTGTCGTGGACGCTGAAGAGCAGCAGTGGGAGTGCGGCGGATCGAGGCAGCATGCTCTCGTTGCTGGAGCGGCTTCAGCAGCTGCGCGTGCAGTTTCAAACCACGGCGAACATGCGGGCGAAGCTACAGCAAGCTTTTCAAGCAGCTGTCAGCGCGTATGAGCAACTCTTGGCCTCCGCCGCCCGCACACTAGAGTCGTCTGCCACGCCATCTACTTCAAAGCTAGCCGCGTCATCCGCCTCCTCTGCTTCTCCTTCTTCATCTCCTTCTAATCAAATCTCCGCTGATACACGGGGCACCAAAGTAGCAGCGGCCGTTAATGACGATGTGTCCAGGACTACTTTATCATCCTCATATTCTGGGCGCGGGTCTGCTCGCCGGGGCAGGCGCGGCGGAGCAAAAGCGGAGATGCCCTACCCCGGCGGATCGCCACAACACGCCGCGGATGCCGCCACCGCCGCGGCGTCCTTCTACCTTGACAAGGTGCAAGCCACCTACCACGGCGCCAAGCGCTACTACAGCGCGGTGCCGTTTGACAAGCGCTGGGATGACATTCTAGGCTCCCTCGCCGTCCTCGGCAAGGTCTCGCAGGGCAACACCGTCGTCCCGTACCACGACAGCGCAGAGGCGTTTCGGCAGATGTGGGCCGCCGTGGACGGCGCGCAGCAGCGGGTGCACTGGCAGACGTACATCTGCAAGGATGACTTCATTGGGCAGTCGACGGTGCACCGGCTTGTGCAGGCCCACCAGCGCGGCTGCGACACGGAGCTGCTGTACGACTGCGGCGGCAACATCTCCGGCCGTGCCCGGCTGACGGAGGAGCTCAAGCAGTGCGGCGCAAAGGTCATCCCGTACCGCCCGTTCTTTCGCAGTGTCTTGAAGTACTTTGTGCGTGGTCTTGATTGGAAGCGCAGCCCCGGCCTGCGCAACCACCGCAAGATTCTCCTCGTAGACTCGACGCAGGGCTTCTGTGGAGGGCTGAACATCGGCAACGAGTACTGCGGCAAAGCGGCCGGTGGCACCGGAAAGTTCCGTGACACGCACTGCGGAGTCGCTGGACCGGCGGCGGCGCACCTCGCGGAGGTGTACCGCGACACAAAGCAGCCGCACCCGTGGAAGTACGGCTGGCGGCGGTGGCGGCAGATCGCGTCCCAGCAGATTACGCGCCGCGTCGAGGAGGGGCGAGCGCGGATGGAGCGGAATGAGCTTTACCGCGCCTTTCAGGCGGAGCGGCGGCGCAGCGGGCGGCGACTGCAGGACGTCCCGTCCGCCTCCGTCAAGGTGATGCGGGTGCGCTGGCAGAAACAGAAGGACCAGCTGCGGACGCTGATGCAGTGGAACACGGAGGGCACCACCGACGCTGACTTCGACGTAGAGGCGGCGAAGATCGCGCAGAGGATGCTGGAGGAACAGGAGCGGAGCGCGGAGGCGGGGCAGAAGAGCGATGACGGGACCGCGGCGAGCAAACCGACGCTCACCATCACGGATGTGGAAACGATGCAAGCGGACCTGCGCTCCAAGCAAGCAACAGCGCCTTCTGCAGAGGGGACAAGCGCCAACAACAGTGACAAAATGCGTGGTTCAGATTCCGCCACCGGCACGCCAACATCAGTAGCAGCACCAGCCGGACAAAATGGCAAGTCACTTGGGCCAAAGACGTCTGCGATGCGTCGGAAGCTGATGGCAGCTCGACGGGACGCCCTCTATCGTGCGACGGACCTGCCGCACAAGCGAGCCTACACAGACCTGCTGCGCCGCATGCCCCTGCTGGACGGGGAGCCGGTACCAGAGGCGGAAATGTACCTACTGCGGCGTCAACCCACCACCCAAATTCTCTCGTGCAACCCGCGCTACCGCGACTACTCTATTCAGTACGCGCTGTGGCAGGTGACGCGGAAGTGCCATCGACGTATCTGGATCACCACGCCCTACTATTTACCAACGCGCAAGCTCTTCACTGCGTTGATGCAAGCCGCCGGCCGCGGTGTTGATGTGCGGCTGCTCGCTGGCAGCAACCAGACAACCGACCCGTGGTTTATGTGGCACGCGTCGAACTACATCACCGAGCGCCTCCTCTCAGCTGGCGTGAAAATCTACGAGTTTAAAGGGGAGCAGATTATGCACGCCAAGACGGTGGTGGTCGATAGCATGTGGAGCTCAATCGGAAGCTACAACTGGGATCTGATGAGCAACCGCAATTTGGAGGTGTGTTTATGTCACCTCGACTTGGCCGTGGCAAAGGAGATGGAGACGCAGTTTCTGAAGGATCTGGCGGAGAGTGTAGAGGTCCGTCTGGAAGACCACAAGCAGCGTTCGCTTTGGCTGCGCTTTACTTCGTGGCTCTTCTACAACTGTGTGTTTCTCCTCGATCGCATCACCTTTCGATCCTTCTCAAACGAGGACGTGGTAGACGTGCCTGGTGTTCCACGAGATTGAGAGCGCGCAAGGCGCCTCTCAGTATTCTCTTCCTTGATATCAAAATACATAAGAATACCAGCGTAGAGTTTTAAAGTTCTTGCGCTACAAATTGTTTTGGAGCTTGCTGTTGTTCTCTTTTTTTCCCCATCAGGCCAACGCTGCTAAGTTGCAAGAGCAGTTGAAAAACAGCAAAAAAGGAGGCTAATGTTGAAGAGAGGAGACGTGCACATAAACATTTCACCCTCTTGAAATACTGATCAGAAGCGCAGCCTTTTTGCACTCTTTAACTGGTATTTCTTACGATGAAGAAACGAAATCTTTGAATTTCTCAATTCCTGAGTGCAGGAAAAAGTTTCTTCTTCAATGAACCCACACAGCTCGGTGGTTTGTTTTTCTATCATTTCACTGAGTTTTGATAGCCGCTACATATTGGAAAGTTATGTGCTTATGCCGCTGCTTTTAACCTTCAGGTCGCGCCACTAATTTTTCCATCTGTATTCACCTTCTTTTTCTCCTTTTCTCATCTGCCTAATCTGCACTCATTCTGTGTGTGCTCGTTTTTCATGTGCAATTTTCTTCGTCGACGATGTGAGAGTGTTCTTTGTCTTATATATTTTTTTACTTCCTAGCGTCGTAGAAGTAATCCTTTTTTCTTTTTTTCTTTTACTGCTGGGCACACGCAAACACACATCCACACACACAAGAAGCCACATTCGACATCTGCAATTAGCCTTTTTTCTAAAGACTCCTCTGCAGAGTAAAAGCTGTAAATACCTTTGTAACCTTCATAGTGGCAATGTTTCCCCGGTTGCGCAGCGCGGGCTTACACGCGGTGCCGTTGTGCGAGGGTGTGCAGCGCCGAATGGCTTCCACGGACACGCCAGCGCGACAGCCACCACCGCCTTCACCATCCCCAGCATCGTCGTCATCGCCACCCGCATCTGGAAAGAGTATTAACCCCAAACGACATTCTATTTTGCCAAAAAATCTGGTAACGGACTGGACCCCTGGCATCAACTACTATTTCAGCCGTGAAGAGGAGGAGCGCTTCATGACCCCGTGCGTAGTCGACGGATGGGCAAAACGCGAGTCGACGTCGACGCTGGCAAACTCAAAAAACGGCGTTTCTTCAAGCACTACAACAGAGGGTGGCGACGCTGGGGTAGACCACGCGAAGTCGATTGTCCCCATCAAAGGCACATTTCGCGGGTTCCACGTGGACACCTCCATCCCGCCGCTGCGCGAAGAGGAGGTGGCGCGGTGGCGGCTGGAAAGTTTACCGATCATGAAAGGCCTAGCGCTGCGGCGTCGCGCGGAAGGCGTGCGCGAGATTACGCTGCTGCCCATCGACGCCATGGTCACCTACCTCGGCGAGGACGTGCGGCGGCTTGATCAGGCCTACCGCATTGGCGGTTACTACACCGTGTCAGAGGTGGCGGAGGTGCTTTTTCATTACGTGCCCACCTTCTCGGTGGAGTTGCCGAGGGTTTTGAACCTCATACCAGAGTCCCTGCGGCAAAAAATGGAGGCAGATATGGGGACCGAGAACCTTGGACTGCACCTTTTCAGTCGCTATCCGATGCTTTTCGACTTCATGTTCCGCCGTTTCAACTCCTCGTGCATTCGACTTAACTCCTCGTATTGGTTTGTTCGGCAGCACCCCAACTACGGCAAAGCCGATGCCGCGCTGCGGAAGTACAAGATGCAGGAGCAGATCTCGTTCCGCAGCGACGACGTGGCGGTGCTGCCGTCCGGCTCCACTGCATCGGTGCTGGCGAAGCGCAAAGACGGGGTGGACCAGTCTACTTCTACTGGCATGGACGGGGCCCCCGCCGGCGCCGCTGCCTCGTCGAACTCGCGCCTGCCTTTCAGCGTGAAGATGTTCCAGACCCTGGTGCGCAACCTGCCACACTACCCGACACCGCCGTCTCACGCTGCCACGGCGGCAACTGCGATGTACAAGGACGTGAAGGATGAGCCATTCATTAAAAATCGCTACGCCGCGTTCAACGTCTTGCAATGGGTTGAATCTTTCTCGCCGGAGGACAAGAAGCTTTTCAAGAACGTCCCCGAGCAGAACATCTTCCGCGTGCTTGCGCTCTACGTCCGCGTCTTCCAGCTCGTGAGCCGCACCGCCAGCGACACAAGTCTTTTCGTTGAAGGAGACATTCTACTCGCTGCCCACGCGAAGCGTCGCGCGGCGAGGCAGTCCCGCGGCAGCCTTGCCGCTATGCCGGCTACTGCCGTTACCGAAAACGACCAGTCCACGGAGACGGCGAACACTCTGGATGATGAAGAAGATGACGATGGTATGGTTTTTAACGAGGAGCAGGAGAAGAGGGCGGCGAGCGTGCGCGCGAGGGGTGAAGGCACCGAGAGCGTCAACACGATCGCGGTAAGCACCGAGGCAGGGAAGACGTCTACAAGAGCAACAGGTGCGTTTTCGCCCGACGAGGCCACTCGCTCTCGGCAGGCAATCGCAGATGACTTGATTGGTTTAGATGAGCTCTTTTCCGATCCAGATCACAGTACCGAAGGAGAAGAGCCGGCGGCACGCGAGGGAGGGACGGCAGCATCGTCCTCGACAGCCATACGTTATGCAGAGGACGCAAGACGAATGGCGCAGGATGAGGCGCTCGCAGACAACGACGATGACAAACCTTTCACCGTGGACGACGGCGACTACGAAGGCGGCCAGGCCGGCGAGTTTGACGACGACGAAGCATTTGACGCTCACGACAGGGATAAAGGCAGCAGCCGCCCCAACAACAACAAAAGCAGCAGCAGCAACGAAGGCGAGAGCGCTCGCTTTAACGGCGTCGACAGAGGGGAAAGAAACGGCAGTGCGCAGCGCGGCATGCGTGGGCCGCTGCCGGCGGGTGCCTCGGTCGAGGACGATCTTACCGTCTTCGGCCTTCCGCTAGAGGACGTTTACGTGCGCCGTCTGCCGCCCGATGTGGCGCCTCGCAGCTTGAGTGACTGGGACGAAAACACCAGCCCTGACGTGGAGCTGGCGGCGCTGGCGGCGCGCTATCTAGCGCCTCCCCCGACCCTCACCCGCACGAATCAGTACAACAACTTCTTTACACGCTCCGCGCAGCACCACAGCCCGTTTGACCCGCCGCTGGCGCTGTGGCGCTGGGTGTCTGTGGAGCGCCTCTACCACGGCTACACAGACGCGCAGCGGCACCACCTGCGGCGAGAGTACAAGGGTCTGGTGAACTTCCTACGTTATCACGGCAAGCTGTTCGAGTTGAGCGACGATCTGCTTTACGTCATCGCACACGACCCGGAGGGAAAGCTTCCGCCGATCCCTTTTATGGAGCGCCGCTTCTTCTCCGACGAGCGGGTGGTGCTGCCACGCACCTTCGACGATGACGAGACGCAGTCTGCCGCGTTGGTGGGAGAGAATGAGCGAGCTATCTTCTCGCGTGTTGCGGGCGAGGGCCGCGTGCCGGCGTCGCGACGTCATCTCCTTCTGTTGGATGGCAACAACCCAATCTTACTGCCGGAGGTGTTGCATGAGGAGATTGCCAACCTTCTCCCCGACCACCCGATGCGTTTGTCGACGGTGTTGATGAAGCTGCCGCCGGTGCTGCGCGCCGCACTGCCGCATCGAGCAAACTTTAATGCCAGCAAGTATTTGGAAACGTTCTTGGACCGCGGCATTACGATGGTGCGACGTCGCGCGAAGGTGGGCATGGCAAGCGTGCTGCGGACGAAGGATAGGTCGCTGATGAGCGTGGAGGAGGCGGTAGCGGAATTGCTGCAGGCACCTCTCGAGGGGGATGGCGTGACCCTTTCTGCCTTGCGCCACCTGCATCTCTCCGCCGGCGCTGTGAATACGCTGTGCGACCACTACGGCAGCTTGCAAGGGGCCGTCCGTGCGTATCCACAGTATTTCACGTGCGAGAAGGTAGCGTTGAAAAAGAAAGAGGCTTGTGTCGTCAAATTCCGCAAGTGAGAGTATGAGAGTGTAAACAGGACATGTGTTTGCTTTTTTTTTTTAAAGCCGTTTTTTTCGTTTGCATATCCTAAAAGGAAACAACTTGTGTCTTGATTATGCCTAATGTGCTCTATTTTTTTCCCCCTTTTTTCGTTATATGAACGTTTAACTCTTCACATTTTTTGAATTGAAAGAAATAAAACTATCAAAGCTACCCTTTTCAGCAATAAAAAAATACAATACAGGCCGTTCCTGCACTCTTGAAGGTAACAGTTAGCGTAGGTCTTGGTGTTGACTGTAAGTTGTTCCGCAAATGCACCTACTTTTTTTTTTTCTGCGCACTTTTCTTCCCTTTTACCTATCCAACTGATCAAAAGTGTCAAAGATAGTATTTGAGATAGCAGTCTAAGAGGATGATGATCTTCGGTTTCCTGATCTAGCTGCAGTAATGAGTGAGACCGAGAAGAATCCGCCTCACTAACGAAAACTATAATGCCGTTTGAATTTTGCAATTATGTCCGTTTATCAGACTTCCTTCTCCTTATTCCGTTTGCCTTTTTTTTTTAACTATTTGGACAAATTCTTTGACACCACAGGTCAACAGTTTGTTGTCAAATATTGTTTTTCTCTTTTTTTTTCTCATTAGCGCGACAACTTTGTTGGTTGTCTCTCTGTTCACATTTTTTTTTTTTCGCCCCTTTTCACTTGGGTTGCTATTGCGCTTTTAACACCTGTTTCGACTCGACGACCTTTTTAGACTGATAAAGTACGCGTCTGTCTTTCCTGTATTCTTTTTCTTTTCTTTTTCTCTATACACTTTCCTGTTAGCCGGCAAGCGTCCTTGAAAGCTCAAGCAGCGTTGAAACACTGCCATCACGCACATTCCACTTTGCATCACGAGTTCAGCTTGAACAGTTGCACGTCCGAAAGGCACAAACGAATAGTTGCGCTGAAAGAGAGCTGCAAAACTGGCGCTGCAATTCAACGGCTATCTTGTTTTGTGATCACGTTGAGAGTGCGCATTTCTTTTGGCTTAGCAGAGGTTTTTTTGTCTAATTTGGATTTTCCGTTGTGGTGTTTGGCCAATTTTTACGCGCTAATTTGCTCACTTTTATGTGTGTTGTGCCCTTTACTTTTTGTTTTTAGTATTTAACTTTGCATCGACGTTCTATACTGGCCACTGATTGTGTCATCAAAACCCCCCAATAGAGAAACCCTTGAAGTCAATTACAATTAGAACACTATTGTTGGCTATTTCGGCTTTTCATCTCTACCTCGTTTCTTTTTTCTTTGAGGGTTACACAAAGAATACACTTTGCTGGTTTTTTTTTTCTATAGTCGTGAAGCTTGCCTATATACACACTTTACTTTATTCTCCCCCTTTCACATGCCGCCGAAACTGTTGAAGCGTTTGCCGGCAAAGAAGACGGCGCCGCCGGAGCCGCCGGAGGAGAGTGACGAGTTCGAGGTGGGCAACATTCGTGTCGGCCCTCGTGGTGTGGAGTTTATCGGCGAAGGCGACCTGCAGGTGCGCCGTCCGGATCTCAACATCGACAACCTCAAGCGCGTTCGTCAGCTCGGCCAAGGCACGCAGGGCAACGTCTCCATGTACGTTACCCCGGACAAGTCCGTTTTCGCGGTGAAGAAGATCACCATTCCAAACACGGTGGACAACCGCACCCGGCAAACGGTTGCGGCGGAGCTGCGGAACATTTTCACGGCGCAGTCAAACGACTTTACTGTCACTCTGTACAACGCTTTCTACCGCAATGGCGCGCTGCGCCTGGTGATGGAGTACATGGACTGGGGCAACATCGACGAGCTCATCGCCGAGAAAGTGAAGGTGCCGGAGGAGGTGGCGGGCTACATCGCGTCGCAGATGCTGCACGCCTTGGCGATGCTGCACACCAAGTCGAACATCGTGACGGAGCCGAACCAGCACAAGTCGCTGCGGCAAATTCACCGTGACATCAAGCCCGCCAACGTCTTGCTGTCCTCAAACGGTGGGGTGAAGCTGGCGGACTTCGGCATTGCGACGAGCGCTGAGACGATCGGCGTGAACTCCTTCGTGGGCACGGCCACGTACATGAGCCCTGAGCGTATTCAGGGCCGCCGCTATAGCACGCCGAGCGATATTTGGAGTGTCGGCGTGGTCGTGGCGCAGATCATGCTCGGCCACTACCCGTTCTCGTCGGTGCAGAACGGCTTTATGGCGTTGCTGCGCGAGATCAATAGCGTCGAGAAGTACCCCATCATGGCGGCCACCGGGTGTAGTCAGGAGGCGCAGGACTTTATCGACTCATGCCTGCGGCAAAACCCGGACGATCGCGGGACGGCGGTGGACCTGCTGCAGAGCCCGTGGATTGTGCACTGCGAGGAGCACGGCAAGGAGGCACTGGTGCGCCTGCTCGCCTCCTTCGGTGATCGCAATCGCCAGTACCACGAGGACGACTCTTTTCACGTAGCGTCGAGCGACATTGTAAGCCCGTGCGGCCCCCGCGAGCCTCTGCCGAAGGACAGTAGCACCAGGGAGTTTAGCCCCTAAGGCAGTGGCGAAAACGCGTTATGATAGGAATCGCAGGGTCATGGTGGTTCGAAGTTCCACAATCGTTCTCTTTCTTCGTTTTTCACGGCCTCTAGTTGATTTACTGAGGTACCCGTGTGTGGGGCCGCGACCTTTATTTTCTTTCGTCAGTTGTCAGAAACGCACCCGTGTACCTGCCATGTCGCTTTTCGTTTCGAAAGTGCTTTGGGTTTTATTAACTGTGCTGCATTTGCGTTTTAGCCTGTTGTTTCCAGCGCTCGCATGTACACGCGCTGAAGGCCCCCCAAACTATGCCAGGCCTTTTCGGACTGCAGTAGCAATAGTAGTAGCAGCAGCAGAAGTAAACTCAAGCAAAGAGTAATCAAAGTTGGTCGGGCTCTGAGACATAATACCGATGTCAATCTCTGTTTGATCGTACGCTATCATAATTCTCTTGAGCCTCCGTTTTAAGATGTTTTGACACAGTTATTTTCGTTTTTTTTTTATTCGTTTCGCCTATTCCAAACTCTTGCGTTAGTTTCGGCTCTGTACTAAATTTGCCTTCACCACTCACTTCTTTTCTGTTGTTGTTCGTTTCTTGGGGTTTCCCTCTGATTTCTGTACCCTTGTCTGCATCTTATCTGCGTGTGTTGCTCTTCATCTGTACCCGTATGCCCAACGACAATTCTTTCTTTTCGATGCTGAAGGTGGACAAGGCAAAAAACAATTAGGTTTCTATGTACTTTGTTTTTACCCTTGGGCTGTGCTGTGCGTTTTTGTGGCCTTTTTTTCTCTTGTTCGTTCCTCTACTGACAGTTGCGCTTCGAATTCCTGTGTCGAATGCCATTTCTTTCTTTTTCTTGCCAATTTTCCCTCTTTTTCTCACACACAAGACATCAAACAAACAATCAAAATGAATTGCTGACT
>MDUD01006883.1:0-10676 GCA_002216565.1 Crithidia mellificae | reverse complement strand
AAAAACAGCACGTCTTCTTACTTTTGTTGAAAGAAAAAATGAATAATATATGAATAGGGGAGTTTAGGAGCGGGAAAAAAATTAGAGACTTATATTTATTTAGTCCTGCCATCGATTCAGAAAAACAAAGCCAAAAATTAGAAAAGAGCGACGAATGAGGGAAGTTAGAGTAAAGTGATGAGGCATTTTTTGTTTTATTGGCTAGAAGACCTTGTGAACACAATTTTTTATATTCATTTTTGGTCCCTAATATTCCTATAGGTATTTATATTTCTGCTAGCGAAGTAGAAAGCTTCATGCAAAGCCACACTTTGAGTTTCTGACTCTGATTCCATTTATTCGCCTATTGCCAAGATTAAGAATGCTTTTCTGTTCTTTTTGTTTAAACGTTGGATCACAACAAAAACTGGATAAAACCGCTTTCGCCCACAAAAATAATAATAAAAAAACACTGTTACAGCAGCAACACAGAAGTAACTATCATCCAATTTTTAAAAATTAACCGCACAATGGGGAGAATAAAGAAGTTTTTTTTTTTTAAATACCAGAAACTTAACTCATTTACTGATAATGGAAGTGAGTTGCCCTTTTTTTTTCATTCGCAGTGGCGTAGAGCATACTGCTGCGATTTTTTTAGAGGATTTAGTGATGCATTACTATCTTTCTTTAGTAATCTTTTGTTTGAAAAACGCGCAGTTAGAATTAGAAAAGAAAAATTATCACGCACTATTTTTCTTTCTTCGCAACGCTTCCCAAAACATACCATTTATGTCAAGTATCGCTACCTTGAGAAGTTACATTCACAACAAATTATCGCCATTCTATAAGCAAATAGGTAAAAAAGTTCTATCAATTATATGTATGAGAGAGAGAGACAGCTTGACAGGAAAACAACAGCACAATCAAAGCGCGTTTTCTTTGATGAACATAAAACTTTAGCAAGCTGTTCGCCGAGCTGTTCAGAACCTCCGTCTTCTTTTTTGAGAGACAATTTGCCCATCATTTCTATAGAGAGATAGAAATGACAAAAACTTATTATCCGGAAACAACGGAAGAGGAAAAGAAAAATTAACAGAAATAAAAATAATAAATGAATAACACTGGAGGCGTTTCTTGTTTTTAGGAAAAGGTTTGTGCTAGTTCGAGTCTAGTACAGCATCTTTTCGGATGCAAGAAATAAAAAAAGGTTAGCAAAGGAATAAAAGGAAAAAAGGGGATGAAGGAAAAGGTATGAAATGTCAATGAGCGAAAGTGAACT
Source organism: Crithidia mellificae (assembly GCA_002216565.1). Lineage (NCBI taxonomy): Eukaryota > Euglenozoa > Kinetoplastea > Trypanosomatida > Trypanosomatidae > Crithidia > Crithidia mellificae. The sequence goes on along the minus strand of MDUD01006883.1, from coordinate 9,418 downwards.
GAAAGAAAAAGAAAGAACAACAGCAAAAATGAAAAGAGCAAGTCCAGGCGTTACGGTCTTCTGTAATCCTCCTGATGAGAGGAGCATATTTGACAACAACCGTGGGATGATCTTGCCGTTTTAGAAACCTAGCAGAAAACAACAATAACAACAACAACATAAAATGCTTTCTCTTTTTTTTAGCCCAGCACCATCCCGATTGTAAAGCACACTACGAGCACAGCCAGTGTGCACTTAGTACTCACGTGCGCGGCCTCATCACCTCCGCGATGGTGTGCCGAGTTGCTTTCACTGCTGGAGGAGGAGGAGGAGGACGACGACTCCGTTGGTTGAGATGGCAGTGCTGGGGAAGGTGGTGCTCCGCTGCTGCTGCCACTACTCTTACTTTTGCTGCCGCTATCCGCGTCTTTGCTCATTGGACGACTTTGGCTATCACTGCTGCCGCTAGTGTTGTGATGACTGCTGGAGCTGGATTCGAAAGAGGAAGTCGTAGAGGTGTGGCTTTCATGGCTGCTCGAAGGTGCGGCGGGAGAGGAGGCGGAGGAGGAGGAGGAGGAGGAGAGAAATGGCACCGCTGAGCTGCTTTCACGACTGCTATTCCAGCTGCTCGCACTACTCCTGCTCCTACTACTATTAGCACTACCGGGACTGCCATGACCACTCCCACTTTCACTGCTGCTGCTGCTAGAGGTGTTGTTGTGTACTTCTGCGTACTCCAATGCCGCTTTCACGTTGCTCTGACACACTTCCAGGTAGGACGGACACGTAATGTAACCACCCGCCTCGAAAGCGTTACTTAAAAGGCTGAGACTGATGTTCGTGCCGGGTGGGCAGGCCACCTGAACATCGCTGTCGTAGACGGTAACGGTGTAGGAAGCTGCGGCAGCGTCGCAGACCACCCCGGCGCACAGCCCCTTGTAAAACTGAATCTGCGAGTTCGTTACTTTGGGTGTGAAGTCGCCGTCGAAGCAGCGAGCGGCGTCGGAGAAGACGTTGAAGCCCTGCACGTACGTTGCGGCACCGCTGCTCGGCTGCGCGCACTTGCCAAAGTCCCACGGCAGCACAAAGGGACAGTAGTCCATATAGTTTGTGTAGCCCCCAACCCTGGCGTTCGCGAAGTACTGGAAGTAGGTGGGGAGGCTCGCGTAGGTTTGCAGGGCACAGGCGCCGAGGGAGAGGCGGCCGGCGGTGCAGCGGAAGCCTGTTTCGTCTTGTGGGCAGAACATCTCCGGCCACGGCGTAACTCCACCTGTCATGCACTTTTGCGAGAGAAAGTCGCAGCCGATGTCCTCTGCCCAGGGCATCTCCTCTGCCTTGCTGTAGTCCGGTTTGTAGAAGCCGGTATCCGCGAAGGCGGCCAGGGTGAGGTTGGTGTAGTAGCCGGCCCCGGAGGCGGGCGCCATCAGCTCTGAAATCGCGTTGCGCATCTTCCAGTGAGAGCCGACGGTGCCGGAGGTGCCCAGGTCCTCCAGCTCCATGTACGTCGCGGTGCTGCACTTGTACTGACGCTGCGCCGCCGCCACCACACTCGTCGAGGTGATCACTGGCGCGGCGTACGTCTTGCCGCGGATGCCCGTCACCGTGCCGGACATGCCTGCGCTGGAAAAGAAGTTACTGTCAAAGCCGAGGGCGTGAGCCAGCTCGTGGGTGACGATGTGGATCATGTACTGATCGTAGCGGGAGAGCACATTTGCAGGGGCAATGTTAATGACACCGACGGCAGGTCGGCCATCTGAGTGGACCTGGCACGTCGTGGCCCACGCCATCACGCCACTCTGCACCGGAACAGAGGAGACGTAGACAATGAAGTCCACACCGGTCACCCCAACAGTCGTGTGCTCGGCCGGCACCTGGAAGTTGGCACACACACCCGACATGTCCGTCACTTTCCACGTGCCTGCCGTCTGCTGCACCTGCAGGCGGTCTGTGTGCATCTGAAGGGCCTGCGGCAACAGGTAGTCCTGCAAAATTGCGCGTTTTGCGTCGGTGAACGTGTCGGCGGAGGTGCATGCCACATAGCCCCCCTGCTTGTTCGCCACGTACGTCTTCGAGGTCGTGCAGTAGCTGCTGCTATTCGTCAAATCCAGGGCGGAGACGAGGACGCGGAGAGTGCCCCACGTGACGGTGGTACCGGACGTCGTGCTTGCACTCGCCGTGGCGCTGAGGCGTGCGGTGGTCGTGGTGGTGGACACAGCTCCTTGGTTTATGGACACGATCGGCAGCCCACTGGTCGAAATTTGACGTGTTGAAAGCGGATGCGCCACCGCGTAAGGCTGGTGCTGCTGGTGCTGCTGCTGCTGCACAGACTTCTGTTTTTGCGCGGCGGCCACCGCAGCGAAGACCGTCTGTTGCACCTCATCATGAATGCAGTGGTGGGTGCGGGTGTACCTCGACAGGTCTGCAAGCCCGGAAGGCGTGGAGGCAGAAGAGGAGGACGACGTTGTTTTTGTTTTTGTTGACGATGGTGACGAAAGGAAGGATGATAAAGAAGAAGAAGAGAAAGGTCCTAGTGGGGTTGCTGCGGCAGCTGCCACGACAGACACCGGAGTGATGGGCGATGCGGCGACAAGCACCAGCAGCCACATCAACAGCGATGCCGCCACGGTGCTGGCAGCAAAACGACTCTGGACGCTTTTGAACATGTCGCAATGGATAACAGAAGGGAGAAAGAAGAAAAAAAAGAAAATGAGAAGAATGGTCAGGAGGAACAAACGAGGAGAAGAAATATGAGAAAAGTAAACAAAAGGAATACTGGAGTTTGGAATAAAAAAAGAAAGTAAAAAAGAAAAAGATGTTGACACAATAATAGTGATTATTGTTTGGTTTTTGTCAACGAGTATATATTCTGTTTAATTTCAAGAGAAAAAAAACCCACAAACGATTTAAATCAGCTCGTCTTTTGATAAACTCGGAACGGTAGCGTATAGCTTTTAATTCAGAGTGCTTTACAGGAAGAAGGAAAAATATAAAGATACAAAAAGTGCTGACTGCAGTAAAACAGAATGAGGGAGGTACAAAAACAGAAATGACGTTCCTGTGAAGCGGTGGTCTTGGTAAGCTGAAAAGCTCAATGAGTGCCAACTGAGTAGCTTGTTTTAGTGTGTGTTGCCACACAAACAAAAACAACAACAACAACAAAATAAACAAACAAACAAACACGCTAATGCTCGTGCACGCCTGTGTGTACAGCACTCGACGCGTGTCTTGAAACAACAACAGCAACATAATTACGCAATTGTTAAAGTGTAGAACAAGGAAATTGGAACGGTAAAGAAATCAAAATGGCAGAGGAATAAGAGTGGAATGTGAAAAAAGAATTTGATAACATATGTTGTTTAAAGACTGATCTTACGAGACAGTTACTTGCCTCAGAATTGGAGAAGCCAAAGCTGCCTGGTTCGGAAGGCAGAACGTGGGCTAGCTCGATAGACATGTCTAAAAAGAGCAGCTTCCGCACAGAAAACAACCAATAGCTTGAAAGCGTTCGCACTGGTCCGTTCTCGCAGGCTCTGGTTGAGTGAGAAATTGAAATTTTTGTGACCGTGTCCACACACTCACGGCCGACGCGTTCCTTGATCTCTATTTCGTGCATCTAACGGCTTATGGAATGTGCCTGTATATATATATATTTTTTTTTTCCAATTTTAGCTTTTGTAAGAGTTCTGCTGCACTGTTGCACACAGCCGGACAGCTCGTCTTCTAACTACCACACGCAAGTCTGCGCTCGCAAAACTGAACTCTTTCACCCATGACATCCCCCTGTTTTTCTTTCAGCTATGGGAAGCGGACTGCGGAGAGAAGAAAAATGCGTAAGCGAGCTGGGGCTGTGAAACACTTAAAATGAGAGAAAACGAAAAGAGAAAACGAACAGTTGACAGACTCGCACACCAACATTATCATACGCGCCTTAAGAAAAAGGAGAATTAAACTCATCGAGGGGATGAGAGGGAATAACTGCGGTGTGCACATCGACAATTGCTTTTGTTCAAGACCTTAAGATCAAGCGTAAGTACTGTGCTTCCCCCCAAACAGCTCAATTTTGGACACGGACATAGTTTCTTGGCAAGATTTGAAAGGCGCAAACAAACGGAGAGATAGCAACCCAGCAGTTCGACCAGCTAGCATGAAAGAGTGCCTCTGTTAACGCGTGTGATTGTGTCAAACGAAGACACAAACAAAGATCCGCACACCAACAAACGTGAAAACAGAAAAGAAAAACAAATAAATCAAAAAGAAAAAAAACGAACGTGAAAGGACAACTGTTCTTCTCTTCTACTCCTCAAAGTCGGGGAACACCTCCGCAAAGGACTTGCCCGTCTTCTCGTGCTTCTCGTAGTGCTGGTCAAGCTCGGCACGGCGCACGGTGCGGGGAAAGCCCTGCAGGCACACCTTGCACTGCACGGCATTCTTACTCTGCTCATGCTTCTTGATATCTTCGGAGGTGTGCTTCTGACCCGCTGCGTTCGCCTTCTTCATCTCACGCTCGCGGCGCTGGTTGGCACGGCATCCGTTTCCAGACGGCATTTTTATTGGAAATTTTCTTATTTAGTAAATAGGAAAAAAAAAAGAAAAACGTAGTGGAGAGTTCAGCTGCTAGTGTTAGTGGAAGCTGTGGTGGCAAAGGGAAAGCTGTGGGGGCTGGAGGAGGAATGGCGATACCGTGGCGAACCCGGTGGAAACCTTTAACGTTGTCATGATGCGTTTCAGAATAAGAGAGAGAGAGAAAAAAATTAATAGAAAAAAATAAGTATGTAGTAGTAATCTTCCGACACTGGCAAATTCATTTAACGTCCATGAGGCGCTTGCGTAGCGTTAGTGAAAACGATGAAGTAAATCCACTCCCCTTTTTGTTCAGACCGACCAAACCACGGAGCTTTATGCCGGCAACTCACGCAACAGCAAGCGCTACTTCGTCTTGATTTTGAAATAAGATTTGAGGTGCTGTGATCAAGGTGAAGATGAAAGATGGAACAAACAAACAAAAAACAAGAAGAGCATGCGTAAAGCAAGCAATAATAGAAAGAGAAAAAATAAAAACAACCACAAAACGTGCAACAGCTTGACATGGGAACGATCAGTTAAAGGTTTCGATCAAACACGTCAAGAATACTCAGGCAGGTCTCTCTTTTGGTTCATTTCTACCGCCTAGTACTCCCGCTCCACCGGTCGGCTGTTCACGATCTCCAACTCCATCAGCTCATCAGGCAGCCGTGCCAACAACGCCACCGCCGCCGCTGCCGACGGGGCACCGGGGGTGCAACACGGCGACATGGTTAAATCGAGTACCTTCAGCGATGTGCACCCCCGCACCCACCGCACATCGCGAATGCCCGTGAAGGCGGCGTGGAGGTACTGCAGACGTGAAAGGCTGCCCAGCGCCGCCGCGTCCACCAGTGCCTTGCAGTTTGACAGACTCACATAGCGGAGCGTCGGCGCGAGTTGAGCGAGACTGCACGGCTCCCGGCTTGGGAGCGCTCTGGGCGCTGTGGGCGTCACACCAATTACGTGTTGTACCCGCGGTGGCGGCGCTGGGGCACCTGGCGCGTCTGCGCGTGGCGAGCCGACGAGGCGGTTTGCCGAGGAAGCTGCCTCCGTGCCGGGGTGCCCCGTCTCCGCCGTTAAAATTATACTGGAAGGAGAGGAAGCAACAGCAGCAGCAGCAGGTGCAGTGAAAGCAAAAGAAGAGGAGCGAGTGTTATTATCGTGTACCTTGTTTCTGGTGTCGCGATGCACCACCGTTGCTGTTGGTGCATGTCGATTGCGTGGTGCCGCCGCCGCCGCCACCCACCCAGACGCGGCGTGGGTGCGCCACGTGCGGAGGTGCTGGCGGACGTGTGCGGTGGCCTGCCGCACCCACGCCAGGGGCACCGTCGTGAAGTGGCGCACGGCCCACTCAGAGCTCGCCGCAGCGCCGCGTCGCGCCGCCTCCCCGCCTGCCTCGCCACCCACCAGCTGATCGATGTGCCCCTGTTGAGGCGGAGCGGAGTGGGGGGACGACGACGGGCGATAAAGAGGGGCGTTGGATACGTAAGAGGGCGTGTGCGCAGGGGAGGCGGGACTGCAAAGGCGCGAGCCGGTGCCGCCAGCACCAGCCGCAGCGCTGACTGCTGACGTTGTCATGGTGAATGGGGCAGTGGGGAAAAGGGGAACAGTCTTTCGGCTGGGGGAGCGGCGAGGTGCGCCGAGCTGATGGAGGCGCACGCAGTCGCGCAGGTCGAGGTAGCGCAGCCGCGGCAGAGCCCCGAGCGCGCTCACGTCCGTCAGCGACTTGGAGTAGGCGAGGATTAACACCTCCAGACGAGGCAAGACCTGCCACGCCGCGTCCTCGCTCTCCCACAGGGCAGAGGGTACGCGACGGCGATGCGCGCGCCGCCGCAGACGGTCCCCTGTTCGCTGTTGTGGAGAGGAGTGGTTCTGTGCTCGTGGTGGATCGGCGCAGGCCCTGGCGTGCTCATTCACACCGTCCACGACAGCATCATCGTCGTCCTCGCTACTTCGTTCATCACTGGTGCTGCTGTCGAGCTCTTGGTAAAGCGAGCCTCCTGCAAACGTCATTCCAGGCTGTGTTGGTGCGCTGTGGCTGTTCCCGTGATGCGTGTCGGCCATCGCTGCTCTCCTCCACTGCCGCGCCATCGCCGGTGTCACCGGCTGGGCGACCCAGCTCACATCACGGATGGCGCTGTGGGTGATGTACACCACACGCAGCCGCCGCAGCCACCGCAGCGCCGCGATGTCCGTCAGCTTCGTGTAATTAATAAGATAAAGTCGCTCGAGACTGACGCAGGTGGAGAGGTGGGTGAGGCTGGTGACGGCGTGGTCGGAGGCGAGGAGGGAGCGGCAGGCGGTGAGGTAGGACAACGGGGTGAGGTCAGAGAGGAAAGGGCAGTCCACCAAGACGAGTTCTGTGAGGCGACTCAGCGTGGGTGGGTGAAGTAACCGCCGCTGCTGTGGTGGCGGCAGCATCTGAAAAGAACCTGTTGCACGACCTCGATCGTGGCGATCACCGCCTGTGTTGCCCGTGTCGGGGTGGGCGTTGGTGTCGGTGGGAGATGAAGTGGCGGAGCGCAGAAGGCGCTGCAGGTGCCGCGGGTAGTCGCGAAGGGCCGCCACCACCGGAGACAGCGCACCACCGACACTCTCCCTTGATGTTGCTGCTGCTGCTGCTGCTGCTGTGGTCGTCACCGCAGAAGGAGGACTGTCCGATGCCACGGGACGCGTTGAAAGACTGGTGAGGCCTTCACTGCGTTGCGCGACACGCAAAGGCACCTGAGTTGCCGCCGCCGCCGCTGCCGCTGCTGTCAGCGGACCTTCCTGCACCAGCGTCCCGTGCCGCATCCGCAAGAACGTCAGATCGTCGATCCCCGTTGCATTTAAATTCAGCGTGCGCAGACGGGGCAGGCGGTGCGCCGCGTACGCGTCGAGCAGCCACCGACACTTCCGCAAGGCGAGATGCCGCAGCCGTGCGCAGTCGACGACCCAGTCGAGGGAGCTGCCGTTTGTCAGCCCTTCCAAGTCGTAGACGCTGAGGCGGCAGAGGTGGGGGAGCTGCGAGAGCTGGCCCCACCACCACTGCTCATCGTTGCGCCGCTGCTGGAGATCGTCGTCGTCGTCGTGGTGCAAGTTGGCACGCAGCCGTGGCTGAGCGGGTGGGTGTATGTGCATTGATAGGAGAGGCGGCGGCACTGCACCGGTCAACGTCGCACCTCTCGCTCTCACATTTGCATTTTCCACTCCTTGAAAGCGCTGGTGGCGATAAGGTGAAGATCTCATCCGATGCACAAACTCGGAAGAAAAGGCAGAGCGCCGTGGTCGTTGTTGTTGTTGCTGCTGAGCTGCCCGCAGGCCGGCGGAGGTGCAGCGCACCGTACAGCTAATCAGCTCCACGTCACGCAGCCGCGGACACCCCACGGCTAGCCAGCTCGTAAAGCGCTCCGTCAAGATCGCCTTGGTCAGCTCGAGCACGCGGAGGTGCGGAAACGGGTGCAGGGCGAGGACGGTGAGGTCAGACAAATCCGCCAGAGGCGCGTCGTGGCGGCCGCCCGCAACGGCGACGAAAGCGGACGTCGCGGCGTGCAGCAGCGGCAGGGGCGGCGCCGGCGGTGGGTGAAGCTCCGCCGCGGCGAGGATCGCACGTGGGCCGTCGCGGAAGGCCAGGCGCAGCTCTCGCAGCTCCGCGCAACTCGCCAGCCACGCCAGCCGCGTCATGTCCAGCAACGAAGCCGCAGCTGCGCCTTCAGCGTTTTGCGGTGACGAAGGATGTTCTCCGTGTTGTTGCTCGTGTGCGCGGCTTCTCGTCTGCGCGTGCCACTGGGGCTGACGCACCGGGTCCTCCTCCTCCGACACCGACAAGGCCAGTTTTCGTAGAGACGGCAGTTCGCCTATCCAGTCCAAGTCCACCAAACAGTTTGTGCGGCGCCGAAAGCACGCGAGGTCAAGCTCGGCAAGCTCGTTCAGTTGGCAGAAGGAGGACGAGGATGACGGCGCCAGTGACCGCTGTTGTAGCGAACGTGCGTTCTGGTCCATTGACCTCGCGCCTGTCGCGCTGAACTCACCCGCACCCACACCACTCTGCACGTCCAGCTGTCCTGCTTGTGCGTAACTTYCGCCTTGATGCTCCGCGTCTTCCTTCTTCTTTTCTTCCTCTTCCTCCCACCCCCACCACCACCCCAGCCGCTCCAGCTGCATCAGCTGCGTCGCCTTCAGCACTCGCAGGTTTGCCAGGCGGCGTACACGGTGTAGATCGCGCAGCTCCTCGCACCCACACACATTTAGCACCTCCAGTGTGGCGGCTGGCATGTCGGCCAGCCAGTTCAGGTGGCGCAGTTGAATACAACCCATGACGCTGAGCCGTGCTAAACGACCGAGGTGTCCGGTGGCGGCCCAGCGAGATAAAACGTCCTCGAGCTGGCGCACGTCCGTGCGGAAGCTGAGATCAAGCGTGTGCAGGGGCAGCAGCGGTGGGTTGGGGGCCATGCAGGGCACACAGAGGAGAGACGTCAGCAGCTCCTCTTGTGTTTCCACTGCTTGAGACACACCAGCACCTCTGCCTCTCCCACCTCCAATAAAAGCAACCTCTGCCCTAGTCGTGGGGATTTTACCGTTTGAGTTGTCACCTGTGAAACTGACATCACCTCCTCCACCTTCAGCGCTGCTACTACCACTACTGCCGCCGTCGGTGTCGTCGTCCCCCTCCAGCATTCGAGGACTCCACACGCTGTCCAAACTCAGCAGCTCCAGCAGCGGCCGCCGCACCCACCGCTGACTCGCCGCGTAGGCTGCCTCCGCCGCTCCCGCTGCAGCAGACCGTGCGGGTGCGGACTGTGTTGATTCTGTCTGCGGCGGAGACGAGGTCACGGCACGCCCTCCAGAAGCGGAGGTGGAAGCGTAGGACAGGTTCACAGGGAGGGTGGCGCAGGCC
>MDUD01006865.1:0-16128 GCA_002216565.1 Crithidia mellificae | reverse complement strand
TGCAGTTTTCATCGATAAAACTTCGACTTCCCTCTTTATTAAAGCTTTAACCCCCTTTTTTTATTCCACCCTTTTCAAAATGCCGCCGCGCCCGTCCCGTGAGGAGTACCGCCGCGTTCGCGAGAACCGCGAGGGCCGCGAGAAGACTGAGGGTGCCGAGAACGAGGTGCGTGTGACGGCCACCCACGGCCAGCACAGCTACATCTCCTACGCCATCGCCGTTCTGAACGGCGAGGAGGGCAAGACGAAGAACGACACCGTGAAGATCAGCGGCATGGGCGGTGCCATCTACAACGCCGTCAACATTGCTGAGATTGTGAAGCACCGCATCGCCGGTCTGCACCAGATCACCGAGCTGGGCTCCGAGCTGGTCCGCGACGAGTACGAGCCGATCGACCGCGCCGCCCACCCGGACAACGTGGTGGTGGAGCGCAAGGTGTCGACGATCCTCATCACCCTGTCGCGCAACCCGCTGGACTCCTCCAACCCGGGCTACCAGGAGCCGATCCCGGAGAGCGAGGTGACGGAGCAGGAGAAGCGCGATCCGGCCGCGAGCCGCCGTGGTGGCCGCGGTGCCGGCCGCGGTGGCCGTGGTGGCCGTGGCGGCCGTGGTGGTCGCGGTGGTCGCGGTGGCCGTGGCGGCCGCGGTGCCGCCGGCGTCGACCGCCGTGACGATCGCGAGAGCTAAAGCAATTAGCTCTTCTCTCCTTTCCGCGGCTTTCAGCGCGAAAAGCACATTCACCCCACCAAAAAAGAATTCCAACGTAAGGAAAGAAAAGCGCGCTGCGGGGAAAGAGAGGCAAAAGGTGCGTGCCGTCGCTGTTGTGCGTGTGGGCGTGCGGAAATCCGCGTGTCTATGGTTGTGATTGATTGTGCTGCTGGGTGAGTGCGTCTTTCTGATTCACTCTCCCGCTTCCCAAGCTTTGGCAGCCAGCATGCGGGCTACATCGCGCCATCGGCCTTCCCGCTACATGTAGCGTGTGGTGGCAGACGACGTGGGGGTGCGCGTGTAACGACGTATCGCGAAGCGTGACATGATTTCATTTTGCTCGCTTCACCAAACCTCTCTCCCCTCCGTTCTTGTTCTAGGTTTATTTTATTTTCCTTGGTCTGCCAGGATGTGTGTGTAGTTACCCAGTAAGTGCGTCTTGCTGACCCTTTCTATTAAGTTTCCCCTTTTCCAGTGAAAACTGCGGTCCCTTATTTTCCTTTAGCGTACGACAAGGACTGGAAGTTTTCTATGCGCCTGACCACTTTCAGGAACACACACACACACATCTAAGTTCTACTTAGAAAACACTCACCCACCGTAATATACGCGTGTTTGTATGTGCTTGGCAGCATCAAGAAACTAAGACGAAAACGACATCGATGGAACGCATTCCTTTTTTTCTTTCCAGTATTTAACCTATTTCATGTTTTCGGATCGAATCTGTATCTTTTTTTTTGTTTCTCCATTATAAAGTCCCCAACCTGTAAGGACAAATGACGAGTCTCTCATTTTCTCAGCTTTCCACACGTCTGTGCTTCGCCTCTACTTTTCTGGCGTTTGCTGCAGCCAAGCCCCGACGATACAAGGCGTCATAGCGCTTTTTGTCTATTTAAGTATACAGCGACTTGGTGCACGACCGCAGGAGAGGATGCGAGAGAGACACGATAGGGCGTGCTGGTTGAAAAACATCTCAGAATGTGTGCTGGAGAGGTCTCGCCCGTCAAAATAAAACCCCAACGCAACGCAATTGCACGAGAAAACAAAATATCAATTTCTGGTAGCAATTGCTGAAGTAGAATTATCTCTTTTTTTCTGTTCTCTCTATTACATCCTTTTTATTACCACCTATGGAGAAAAGATGAGCCAAACACTTCAGTGATGCACGTGGCAGGCATGCCACTGTTGCACAATGGAGCCAGGTTATGGTTGCGTCGTGTAGCCTTGGTGTTGCACGCCAGCGTTACTCGTTTGTCTCTTCTTTCAGCGGCAGCAAAACAGAGAAAGTGCAGCAGCTACCATGTATCCACGTGTCGAGGCAGCTACTTCAACGTTTCTCGCTTTTTTTTTTTGTTTATCCATGACCGTTTGCTTCCCTGTCACGAGCAACCTCCTCGCACACCTCTTGTATGAAACTAGACTTCTCTCTCTCAGTGCCGTTTCAACAATGTTTATCTTCATCCCCCCTTTTTTTTCTTCAAAGTTTGTATATATAAGCTTTGGCTTTTTTCTTCTTTCGAACGAACTCGAGGGATTGAGGTGGCATTGCTCCGCTGCGCTTAAAAGAAAAAGCGGCGTGTGGTTATTTTTGCAGCTACCTGGCAGGGAAGTGGCGTGGAGGAAAAGAAAAGGCACGAAAAACTTGGAGAATAAAAGGTCTTGTTGTAGGGAAACGAATGAAGAAAAACAAAAAAGTAAGGTATTATCATAAAAAGGAAAAAACGCGGCCATCACAAAAGAAAAAGCGAAAAGCTAATGGCAAAAAATAGTTGTTGTGAGAGTCAGCTGTAAAGGTTAGTGGAAATAAGACAAGGAACGCGTAATCCATTACGTTTTACTGTTTGCCCTTCCTCTTTCCGTGTACTTCCACTGGCGCTTCACTTCCATCGTTTTGATATCATTTTATTTAGTTCTTTGCTCTTGGTCAAACAAATAAAGGAATAGAAAGTTCAACAGGCCGAGTCTCTGCAGAGAGGGAGAGAGATAGACTGAGCTTTGGTCAGCACCGAGTTGAGCTTTTAAGTTCGAGCGGCAAAGAGGTGCTGGCGTGTACACCATCCCACTGTGGACCTCCACACCAGCACCAACATTTCATTTGCAACTGCTGTGTCAAAGCTTGCACTCCCCCACTTACTAGCTAATTAACGTGCTGATAGTTTGAGGAGAAAAAACGGGAACGGTTTTGGTTTTGGTTTGATAGCTGTCTCTTTGATGTTTCCGTTGTGTGTTGTTTTGCGCAACTTGTCTGCAACAACAACAACAAGAAAAAGAATTACTTGCTTTTTTGCTCCACTTCCTGTTCTCCTTTCGTTTTTTTTTTTTGGAAAAAACAATACATACAAATGTCGTGCCTCTCACTCTCCTTCATGTGAAGGTCTGCGGCGCTTCCGTTCTTTTTTGTTGTTGAGATATATTTTATAAATACATAATTCAAAGTAGGCCGGCAAATCAGGATGCTGTCGTGCATCTTTTTGCTGAATGAGCATGGGGAGGTGATGGTGGAGCTGCAGTTCAGTGAGCGCATCCCGCGTAGCGTCCTCGAGGGATTTTGGTCTACCTTCATGGCTCCGTGCAAGTCGACACGGGAGCCACCGGCGGCCATTGTCGCGTACAGCGGAACCATCTTCTCGCACGTCCACCGCGGCAACGTCTTTCTCGTCGGCACCTGCACCTCCGATGACACGGCCCTGCTGGTGCTCGAGCAGCTTGCGCTCGTCGCCCGGGTACTGACCATGTACCTCACCGAGCTCTCCGAGAACACCGTGCGGGAGAACTTCTCCATTGTGTACCAGCTGCTCCAAGAGATGTTCGACTACGGCTACCCGCTCACGACGGAGCTGTATGCGCTGGAGGAGCTGGTGCCGCGGCCGACCTTGGAGAACCGCGTCCGCACGATGCTCGACACCCCGATGGTGAACAAGGTGCTGCCAATGAACCCGCGCTCCGGGCACGCCGGAGTGGGGACGCGGCAGGTGGCCGGCGCCTTCGGCATGGTGCCGTGGCGCGACCCCGAGACTCGCCACTCCACCAATGAAATTCTCTTTGACGTGGTGGAGTCGCTCGACTACGTGCTCGACAGCGAGGGGCGCTGCGTCAAGGCCGCGGTGCAAGGCAGTATCGAGGTCAACTGCCGCCTCAGTGGGATGCCGGACTTGGTGCTGCGGATGCGCGACGTAGACGCTGTCGTGGACGACCTCGCCTTCCACCGCTGCGTCCGCCGCGACCGGTACGAGAGCGACCGCGCGCTCTGCTTCATTCCACCGGATGGGAAGTTCACCCTGATGCGCTACACCTGCAAGCCCTCCCTCTCGCTGCCCCTGCCGCCGTTTTACGTGACGCCGCAGGTGACGTTCAACGCGACGAACGGCCGCTTCCACTGCATGGCGGGCATCCGCGGCGGGATGGGCTTTGCCGGGCTCGCGGAGAAGGACACGGAGGTGCAGCGACTAACGGTGCGCTTCTTACTGCCACCGAACACGTCCTCGTTGACGGTGACAAACTGCTCGAGCGGGTCGACCGCCTTTGACCGGTCACGCGGGACGCTGACGTGGACCGTGGGCAACCTCACCCAGTCCGCCACTCCATCGCTGGGGGGTGAATTTCTGTTGGAGGCGGACGGTGCAGGGGGCGGTGCGGGTGGTGGTAATGGATCTGCTGGGGCAAGCCGCCGCGACAGGGACAAGTCTGGAACTGGCAAGAGCGGAGCCGGCGCCAAGCAGCAGCAGCAGCAGCAGCAGGCGGTGAGGGGCGGCGTGGCAAATGCGACGATGGTGTCGGTGTCTTTTCAGGTGCCAAATCGCATTGTGAGCAGCCTGCGCGTCGACTCGGTGCAGATTCTAAATGAGATTGGTCGACCGTACAAGGGGGTGAAGTACCTCACACAGTCAGGCAACTACTTCATCCGAGGTGTGTAAACCCATAAAAAAAAAATCCCTTTTCGCTTCTTCGGTGAGGTTTTTCGTTTGCTGACGAAATTTGTCACGCTGACCTTTACTTGCTTACCTCGTGCAGATACATTTTTTGTTGTGTTTCTCACTTCTGATGCTGATACTTATCGTGTACACTACTACGTTTTGTTCTTTATTCTTTCTTTTCCTTTTTTTTCGATAAGCCTTGCTGTGCTACAAGAATGAGCTTGTAGTAACAGAGGTGCGCTGGCGCTCATAAAAGATGAACGTGAGCAAAAAAGAAAACCGTTTCGCCAGTCTCGTTCCACCCTGACGCATCCCTCGAACATCACATGCACAGTTGAAAATAACGGATACACAATAATAAAAAAGAGCTACCAATTGTTTTCGTTTGATAGGAAGGGAAGACAACCTCGTTTGGTCGAGAGGAAAGGGTGTTTATGATGAAATGGAATTCAGAACAGATCCTGTTTCTGTTCTGCTTCCCGTTGCATTGCACTCATGCTCTAGCTTCACCAACAATAAAAGTTAACAGCCTCTCTCTTTGTGTCTCTTGTTGCCACCGCTGGGAGCCTTTTCTGACTTGTTTCAATCCTTCCATTCACATTCCGCCCCTTTTCTCTTTCGCCTTCTTGTATCCACCATGAGGGATCTTTGTACAACGCTCCTTTACTTTCCTGTTCGACGATCTGGAAGCCTTGAACCTATTCCTGAGTTCTAAGAAGCTCCTGCTATACTGCATCGCCAACGTAGTGCCTGTGCACTCAAATACACGCACTTGTAGTTGTATAGAAGTTAATTTAACGCATCACAACGCGTTTGGAGCAAAAGACTAAAAAGCACGTGACTTTGTTAATTTTATTATTATTATTTAGAACCAACACGAGTTGCAATGTCCGCTGCTGAGTTCGAGAAGTACGAGAAGCTAGTGTCGCCCCTGCGATCGAAGCTGTCGATCCCGCAGAAAATCGAGATGTACGGCTTGTGGTGTGTTGCGAAGCGCGGCAAGTGCACGCGTCGCCAACCTTTCCGCGCAAATCTGCTTGAGTACGGTAAGTGGAAGGCGTGGAAGAAGTACGAGTACCTTAGCCAAGAGAAGGCTCGCGAGCAGTTCATTGCTAAGTCAAAAGCGCTGCTGAAGGCTCACATGTCGAAGTTGTAAAAGAAAAAAAGACCAAGTATTGATGAGGCGTGTGGTTCGGTGGAAGTTTCCGAACCTTTTTTTCTCGACTAAGTGTGTGCGTGGGCGTGTTTAATGAAAGTGCTCTGCTGTGTTAGCACTCTTTTGCTGTTTTCTTCTTACTAAATTTTACCTTTAAAAGCTTTAATTAAAAAAAGAAAAGTGAAGTCAGGGGTTCTCGCTTGACAAACTACAAACGACATTAAAAACATGTTTATAGAAACAAAATTGACAAATAACACCGGCACGAAACCTGGAGAAGAAGGGAAAACTGATTGTTTTTTTAATTTTTTTTTTGACGCCAGTAATTGCGCTGTCTCCATCTTTTAAATCAGTTTACATTAACAGTTTAAACGACAACAACAACAACAAAAATACAAAAATAGAATTGGAACTGCCTCAGTTACATGATTCTATGAATCTGTAGATTTCTAATAGCTTCTTATGTGCAAACCGCGCAGATTTGGAAGGTTTATTTTTTCAATAGCGCTGTTGTACCATATATGCTTGCTTCTGTGTCGAAATTTAGAATCGTCTTTTACATTGCTGGCAATCTTTCTCGCTTCCTTTCTTTTTCTCTCTCTCTCTTCATTGTGCCTTCTTCACACGCACAACAAAAAAACTTTACAGTTTCCACTCAGCTTTTTATTTGTGTTACGAGGATCTAGAGCATCGTGTAGGCGGCGTGACTACCTTGATCTTTGTTTCCTTTTTTATTATCAGCGTTGCAACAGCGCAGCTTGCTCTTTTAGATTGCCAAGTTGCATAATTCAGAACGACGGTATTCTTTCGCCAATTTTTTGTGATCTTTCTCACAGTTCTATTCTCTACCTATTCTCTCTCGGTTTCTTTTCTTCGTTAAACTACCAAAGCTTTTCAATTTTTATTCCTCTCTTCGTTACCGTAAGAGTCGCATCCAACTGTGTTGTGTCGCTTTGAGCTTGACCTGTCAATTGCACTGTCTCTCTTTGAAGAAAACCGTTCTTTGTGAAACAACGCCACTACCGTGCAGTTCACATAAAAGGCACACACACACACACACCCACACCTATATACACAAAGTGACATGGCGGAAGGTCCTATTCGCACGGAGGAGGCACGCGACCTCACCAGGGTGGAGCGCGTCGGTGCCCACTCGCACATCCGCGGCCTCGGTCTCGATGACACGCTTGAAGCGCGCCTGTCGAGTCAAGGCATGGTCGGCCAGACGCAGGCCCGCCGCGCCGCCGGTGTTGTGGTGCAGATGGTAAAGGAGGGCAAGATCGCGGGCCGCTGCGTGATGCTGGCCGGTGGTCCAGGCTCTGGCAAGACGGCTATTGCGATGGCCATGGCCCAGTCGCTCGGCCCCGAGACCCCTTTCACGATGATCGCCGGCAGTGAAATCTTCTCGCTGGAGATGTCCAAGACGGAGGCGCTGACGCAGGCGTTTCGCCGCAGCATTGGCGTCCGCATCAAGGAGGAGACGGAGATGATCGAGGGCGAAGTGGTCGAGGTGACCATCGACCGCCCCTCCACCAACCCGGCGGAGGCGCACCAGCGCACCGGGCAGCTCGTGCTGAAGACGTCCGACATGGAATCCACCTTCGACCTGGGGCAGAAAATGATTGAGAGTCTGCAGAAGGAGAAGGTGCAGGTCGGCGACGTCATTACGATTGACAAGGCAACGGGCCGCATTAGCAAGCTGGGTCGCAGCTTTGTGCACAGCAAAGATTTCGACGCCATGTCCGCCAACACGCGCTTTGTGCAGACGCCGGAGGGGGAGCTGTCAAAGCGGAAGGAGGTGGTGCACACGGTCACCCTGCACGAGGTCGACGTGATCAACTCACGTCAGCAGGGCTTCCTCGCCCTCTTCGCCGGTGACACTGGTGAGATCAAGCCGGAGGTGCGCGACCAGATCGATCAGCGTGTGGCGGAGTGGCGGGAGGAGGGCAAGGGTGAGATTGTCCCTGGCGTGCTCTTCATTGACGAGGTGCACATGCTCGACATCGAGTGTTTCTCGTGGCTGAACCGCGCCTTGGAGAGTCCGCTGGCGCCGGTCGTGATCGTCGCGTCCAACCGTGGCATCTCTCGCATCCGAGGCACGCAGTACCGTGCCCCGCATGGCATCCCAATCGACCTGCTTGACCGCATGATCATCATCACCACCAGCCCCTATTCAGACGAGGAGCTTGGCAAGATCATCAACATCCGCTGCGAGGAGGAAGACGTGGAGCTGAGCGAGGACGCCTTTGCGTTGCTAACGGTGCTGGGTAAGACCACCTCTCTCCGCTACGTCCTGCAGCTCATCACCACAGCAAACATGGTGGCGCAGAAGCGCAAGTCGTCGACGGTCGGCGTGGAGGACATTAAGAAGGTGTACTTCCTCTTCATTGACCTGCGCCGTAGCGTGGAGTTGCTGCAGGAGCACGAGAAGGACTTTCTGTTTGGCGAGGAGGACGCGCACGTGGAGAACTCGACGCGGCAGCGCGTGGAGGGCGAAAGCGAGAACACCAACGAGGAAGAGGTGCGTTAAATGAAAAAGAAAGAAGGGGGGAAAAAAAGAAAAGAGGGTTGCTGAGCACACGAGAGTAGGTTAGTATGAGAGCTGTGCAGCTTTGGTCGCAGCTCCCTTGCAAGCCTCTCATTACGCCAGCTTCTCGTTACATTTCCTACACACTTCGACGTTGCCCCAAGGGCCTCTTTGTTTTGCCTCTGCATGTGGGTTGATTAAAAAAGAAGATGATGTATTTAGTTATTGAAACCTGCTTTCTCGTACTTGCTTGTGACAGCTATTCTTGTCATGTGTGGCAAGTCAAGGGAGCTTGGTATTTTAATGTTAAGTAACAAAAGAAAAAGAATCAAAAAAAAATAATTAACAGAAGAGAAGAGAGAAAGGCAAATTGTGCGTCGCTGCGAGCATTTCAATTCATCGTGTCTTACTACCAAATGGAAAACACTCGCCTTCTAGAATCATAGCTTATGAAAGCCAAAAGTGACTTGCATTGAAGGCGTTGCATTGACAAGCGTAAGACACTGCATTGACTCCAAATTCAATTAGCCTCTGCTTTAAGCTCTAAAGCTCAACAAACGCGAATCAAGATGTACATGTCCGCTTCAACATATTTTTTTTCTAATCTTCTCTCTTTATCACATTACTTGTAAGTTATTCTTCTGGCTTGCTTTGCATTCTTTGAAAAAAAGGAAAAACATGGTATTAAGAGAGAAATGTTGGTGTCTTTTCCTCTGCTACGCCGTGCATAAACCGATCACGTTTTTTTTAACTAGATCCTACTTCAAACCAATAACTCAACCTTAGCGCGGTGCAGTGTGTTGCGTACCACTGCCCTCTTTAGCACAACAGCGTTTTCAAGAGAGAAAAGTGCGGAGCAGCTGCACCCTGAAGACATTGAATGCTTGCAGGGCGTTCAAGCAGCATGCGTGCGCTTTTTCGTTTTGGGAAGGCGCCTCAGCACAGCCTTCAAATTGTATCTGCGCAGTGTATGTCCCCCACCGCACCGGCTCCTCTTCGCTCTTTCTATCGGCCGCACAGCACCCACCTCCCCGCTTCTGCCTCTTCTGCACCTCACAACGCCACCCCCACCACACTATCCGCACACCCTCCTAATCGCCAGGAGCAGCTCCACACCGTCTGCGATGCCATTTACCGCAGCGCAACGGCCCGCGAGGCGCTCCGGCAGTCCATCCACGAGCCCTCGCACGAAAATGCTCTCCGCCTGCTGAAGGAGTTCGAGTCCGATACTGGGGTATGGCGAGACGCAGCGTGGGCCGCCGCCTTCACCGCCGCAGGCACCAACAACCTCCTCGCACAAATCGACCTCGTGCTCACGCGCTTCACGCAGTGGCACACGGTACGCAAGGCACCGACGAAGGTCGCCATGCACGCCCCGTGGGACTGGTACCCACAGGCGCGGCTAACACGGCGCAAGTTTATCTTTCACCACGGGCCGACGAACAGCGGCAAGACGCACGCGGCACTCGCGGCGCTGACGCAGGCGCGCAGCGGGGTGTACTGTGCACCCCTGAAGGCGCTGGCAGCGCAGGTGTGGCGCCGCGTGAACGCCGAGGTGCCGTGCGATCTTCTCATCGGCGACGAGCGCGTCTTCGGCGGCGCCGCCGAGCACGTCTCGTGCACGGTCGAGATGACCCCGGTGGACTTGGCGGTGGACGTGGCTGTGATTGACGAGGTGCAGATGCTTGGCGATCGCGATCGCGGCTGGGCGTGGACCCGCGCGCTGCTTGGCATTCCGGCGCGGGAGGTGCACCTGTGCGGGGAGGCGCGCGCGCTGCCGCTGATTGAGCAGCTGCTCTACGCCACTCATGAGCGCTCGCAGCTAACGTGTGTGGAGCACCGCCGCCTGGTGCCACTCACCGTGTCACCAAGCCTGGCAGGGTCGCTGCGCAACAACGTCGAGAACGGCGACTGCTTCGTCTGTTTTTCAAAAAAGAAGGTGCTGGACCTGCGCGACCGGCTCAATCGCATTCCTGGCGTGGCGTGCTCGGCCATCTACGGCGCGATGCCTTTCCAGGTGCGTGAGGGTGAAGCGGCACGCTTTAACCGCGGCGTGGCGTCATTCATTGAGGGTGAGCGGGGAGACACAAGCGGGCACCGTCCGTCGGCGGCGAGCGCGTCAAAGCACGTGCTGGTGTCCACGGATGCGATTGCTTACGGGCTGAACATGAACATCGAGCGCATCGTCTTCACCACGCTCCGCAAGTTCGACGGCAGCGGCATGGTCGACTTGGCGCCCGCAACTGTGCAGCAGATCGCAGGGCGCTCTGGTCGCTTCGGCCGCACCCGCCAACACGCCGTGGGCCGCTGTACCGTGCTGGAGGAGCGTGACATGCCGCGCTTTCGCGATGCCATGTCCACCGCACTGGAGCCTCTGACGGCGGCAGGGCTGCTGCCCACGGCGGACATCTTGCAGCTGTACGTGGAGCTGGAGGCGGTGCGGGCGCGCAAGGAGGGCCGCGCCTTCAACGAGTCCTTCAGTGCGCTGATGGAGCAGTTTGCGGCGTCGTGCGCGCTGTCGGGGCTGTTTTTTCCGTGTGCAATGGAGCGCTCTCTGCTGCGGCTCGCGCGGCTGCTGGAGCCGGTGCGAGCCTTGTCGCTGACGGACCGCATTGTCTTCTGCTACCTGCCCTTGAGTGACGACAGCGACAAGTCGCTGCGGCTGATCGCAGCGTACGCGGGCGACCACGCCGCGGGGCTGCCGGTGCGTCTGCGCTTCGATGAGGAGTGCGAGACGCTGCTGCGGTGTGTTGAAGGTATTGCGCATGGCGGCGCCACAACCACGGCTGAGGGCACTCCGTCGTCTGTCCAGCAGCAGCAGCAGCAGCCGCGGCAAGCGCGTGAGGTGGCGGCGCAGCTGGAGCGCTTGTTCCGTCAGGCGGAGATGTACTGCTGGCTGTCGTGGCGGTTTGGCAAGACATTTGTGGACCGCGAGAGAGGACTCGCGCTCAAGACGGCCATCGCGGACGCGCTGACGCGTCTTAACAACAGTGCCTGAGCGCGTCTTAGATGGTGGGTAATGAGGGAATGCGTAAGAGAGCGTGGTCGACGGCCGGATTGGTGTAGTCATCACTGGGCCGTCAACGTTTCACCTTTTTTCTTTTACCTGGCTGGCCCCTTTTTTTTTTATTGCATTCGTGCCTGCTATTGAGCGCGCCTCGCCAAGCAATCCCTCTCTTTGTTCTCCCATCTTCACATTGCTACTTTGATAGCAGTATCTTCACAAATAAAAACACACATCGAAAATCCCCTAAAAAAGACCTTATTTGCATACTTTGCAGAAGAAGATATCTCGGTTGAGTGATGCATTTGAGAGCCCATCTATACGTCGAGCTGGTCTGAGCCTTTTTATTTGTTTTTAAGCGCCTCCTATTCAGCAAATGTTCAGGGTCGTTAGCGGCAGTCTGCTCAAAAGCGTGGACTCCTTTTTCGGTCACGTTTCTTTAGGCTTTTGCTAATGTTATCTGTTATCAGTGTCACCTATTGTGTGTGTTTACCTAATCTTCTGCGTTGCCTTGCCTCTATTCGCTTTTGTTCTCATTTGTGCCAGATCTCCTAACGCCTCACATTTTCTTCAGAGCTTTAACAAAACATTTTGTCTCCTTGTTTTTCATTTTCTCTTACCTTGCCTCAATACCAGGAAAAAGAATCCTAAGCTTCAAATCTCCAATACTTTCTCTGTCTTGGCAAAGAAACCTTTTTTGCTGTTCTCACAAAACCTGGATCTCTCTCCATTACTTTTTTTTTTCTCATTAAGCTTGCCCAGGTCACCACAGTCACACACTGAAGCACTTCCCATATTCGGCTTCCTGTGTGCACTTCTCCTCGTGCTTGTGCTAAGCCTTCTTCTTTCCTCTTTCCCAGCTCTTTGCCCTACCTTGTAGCTGCGCCACTCATTGTTGCTGCTCTCCTCTTTTTCACTCTGACTGCGTTGACCACAACAAGCCACTGATCTCGACCTACGGATCACCCACACACATACAAACACAGGCACATCGTTAAAGCGGAAGCAAAGATGAGCAAGACGGGAAAAGACCGTCAGCCGGCGTATGTGCAGGAGGTCATGGAGGACGCCATGCCTGCTGGGGAGTCGCTCACGGACGATGACATGGTGACCCCGCCGCGCCACGAGCGCAACAGCGGCCAACACGCCGACGAAGATCCCGACAAGGTCGTGCACCCGGACTCGAAGGCGCTCTTCGCGAAGGCGCCGTGTGTGCGTCACGTGCCGGTGATCGGCCGCACTGTGGCCGTCTTCGGCCCGCGCTGCGTAACGTCGCTGAGCCTGTGCTACTTTCTAAACAAAGGCCTTGCGTGGCAACTGCTAACGCAGTCGAAGTACGCCATGTTCACCGACCGCTTCTCCACGCCGGCGGCGCGCTATCAGCGGCTGTCGGTGATCAGCATGATGGGCTTCAGCATCAAGGTGCTGCCCGCCGGGCTGTCGGACCTGTTTGCGTGCGCGGGCTACACGAAGCGGTGGTACATCGCGGCGGCGTGTGTGGCGGGCGGCGCCTTCACCCTCGGCTACGGGCTGCTGCCGCGGAAGACGAGCAGCGCGGACATCGCGGCCGGGTTCACCTTCCTGACGGCGTTCTGCGTGGCGACGGTGGACATTCTGTCGGAGGGCCACTACAGCCGCCTGATGCGCCGCCACCCCAAGGCCGGCCCCGAGCTGATCGGGTCGATCTGGTGGTTCATGCTGGCGGCGCAGATGATCGCGGCGGCGATGCAGGGTCCCTTGTCGGACGCCCGCCTGCCGCAGGTCGGCCTCTTCGTCTCCGCCGCTGCGCAGATCATTCCGACCATCTTCTTCGTGCTGAACTGGTACGGGGAGAAGACGAACCGCGAGGAGCGGGTCGAGGACGCGCAGGCGCAGTACCTGCGGTGGAAGGCGGCGGAGCGGCAGGCGCAGGCGCAGACGCAGGCGGGTGAGTGCTGCGGGGAGCCGACGAAGGAGCTGGACGCGCCGCCGAAGCCCGCGCCGGAGGGCGTGGAGGCGCGGCAGGAGAGCGGCCACCTGGCGGATGAGGTGCCGGCGGTGTCGACGGCGGTGGTGGCGGATGTGCTGGTCGAGGACGAGGAGGACTTTGTCAACTTCGTCGCGCCGGTCATCACGCCGTGCCTCTTTGGCGCCTTCGAGTTCAACAAGGAGGTGTTCGTGCACAACTGGCGCATCCTCGCCTTCAGCGCGGTGCTGGTGGCGGCGGTGGTGTCGATGGCGTGCGTGACGATTGTGGGCAACACGTGGGACCTCCTCTACTGCGCGGTGGCGGTGACTGCTGTGATCTGCTCCACCGTCTTCTGGGCGTGCCCGCTGCTGGTGGCGAAGGCGGCCGTGTTCGACTACTTCGACAAGCTGCTGTACCTGCAGCTGCCCGGTGCGCTGGACAACTTCTACATGGCGAAGGCGTCGTGCTACCCGGACGGGCCGCACTTCAGCTACCTCTTCTACACCACCGTGTCGTCCATCATCGGATGCTTCGGTGGCATGCTCGGTGTCGCCGCCTTCACCTACCTCTTTTCGAAGCAGCGCTACGCCTTCACGTTCATCGTGACGACGCTGGTGCGTGTGCTGGCGTCTCTTTTCGACATCATCCTCGTGAAGCGGTGGAACCTCGCCATCGGCATCCCCGATCACGCGATGTACATTCTCGGCGATGCAGTAGTGTACTCAGCGAGCTACTACCTTGCGTGGATGCCCATGATCGTGTTGCTCTCGCGCGTGTGCCCGCGCGGGTCGGAGAGTGTCGTGTACGCCATCGTTGCGGGCTTCGGCAACACCGGGTCGTCCATGTCAGGCGTGATTGGGTCGCTGCTCATGGAGCTGGTGTGGCCGGTGGTGTCGCGCGGCGTGGGGAAGTGCGATTTCTCGAACGTGCCGATGCTGCTGCTGGTGGGTCACATTCTGATTCCGCTGGCTGTGATTCCGCTCAGCTTCCTGCTGCTGCCGAACGCGCGCGTGTGCGACAACCTCGACACGGACGGCAAGCCGGTGAAGCCCACGCTGAAGGAGCCGCAGACGGACTCGACCCAGGAGCCGACAAACCGGTCTAACTAAGGCGGCGACGCGAGCGCCGTGTGTGTTTTGGCGCAACTCACCAGCTGATAACAGCTGGTTAGCGATGCCAAGAGCACGCGATGCTTGTGTGTGCGCGTGCACGCGTGCATGCGACTCTGTCCCCTTACCGTTTTGTTGAAACACCCCTGCAGAGAGCCGACACTTACCTCCGTTTTCCCCATCTCTTTACCCTTCTTTCCTTCTACACACATAATCGTTTTCAAACCTTGGTTGAAAAATTGAATGAGGCTGTTAAGTAACAAGGAGACTCCACTGCGGTGAAGTAGAGGCTCACATTGAACCCCTCGTCTTCACTACTCCTCTTTTTTTTTTAAATATTTTAAATGCGCTTTCCATAGCATCTCCTCCCTCCCCCTGTTTTAGCTTTTTTTCCCCCTGTCCCAGTTTAGCTCTCTATCTAACTCTCTATCTATCTATATGTTTTTTTTTTCGTTATGCCTCGGTTCACTTTCTTGCTCTGTATTCTGTCCTGTTTCTGTTACTGAACCGCAGGCAACAAACAATTCAAGCATGTCGCGTGTTTTGTTTCCCGTCTTCTTGGACTTTCTTCATACTTCTCAAATTTACAAATTCGAACTTTGTGTCTGCGCTCCCGCCCTGCCTGCGATTATCCTTGCGTGCCTAACCAAAAATGCCCATGAAAACATACGCGCTGTTTTGAACGTGTGTCTGCTGTGCTGCTGGTCCTGATGCCGTTGCGCCAACGTGTTTGTGTGAGAGTGTGACGGTTTACATGCACGCGCAAGTGGCGAATGTGCTGATGGATACAGCAAGTGAGTGGAGTTGACCTATTCACTACGCAGAGCGCAGTACTAGTTTCTCTCTGCCAAACGTTTTCATCTCTTTTTTTTTTGCTTAGCGCTTCTATGCGAGCAATTGAAGATGCCGTCTGGCTCTACAGGGGCATCTTACCCGCGATGGGTAGACGCAGCGGGGCTGGACGTGGAGCAATGGAATACCCTTTACTGTGTGTGTCACACATAATATGGGACGCCTTCTTTCACATCTTTTAACGCTTCTTCGTGTATGAGTACGGTGGCATAGGAGCTGTCTTTTCTTCTTTACTTCCTTTTCATTTGTTTGGTCTGTATGCTCCCGAAGCGGCGATGAATGTCCAAGAAAAAAAGACCGTTTGTCAACTTTGTAAGCACACTTTAACGTGCACTTGCTCAGTGGGGAGTGTTTCAGTTTCATCAGCCTTGCGTCTCCCCTCTTCGCAATTTACAGGAGAAGTTAGCTCAAAGTGGAGAGCGCTCTTTTTTTTTTCCACACTTACCTACGCGAGCTTTACATTTAAAAAACATCTGTACTTCTGATTTTTATCAGCTTTTTTTTTCTCGCTGTTTCATGACGACGGCCCTGAGAAGCAGTCCGGAGAGAATTCTCCTTCTGCGTTGAAAACGTTCAGTCCACTTTTTCTCCTGCTGCGCAATGTTTTCAAGCGCTCCTATTTCTTTTGTTTTTTTCTCTCCTTCAGCTTCTTCTGGGCATTTCTCATTGAGCCCTAATTCGTAAAAAAACAAACACGTCCGTTTTCTTTACTTGATTTTCTTAACTATGACTAGCGCTCATTTACTAATTACTTGTTTTCGCTTGTGCCTTTCTTCGCTTCCCTCTTTGTTGACCACGCGTGGTTTCTGTTGTATATGCTGTGCTTCTCTTCCTCTATCAAAACCACGGGTCTTTTTTTTTGTGCATGTGTGTGTATGCTTCGTGGGACTGCGCTTATAAGTCATCCAC
>MDUD01006862.1:0-17264 GCA_002216565.1 Crithidia mellificae | reverse complement strand
TTGTTACGAATGTCTAAAGGATTAAATCGTTGCTTTAGTTTCCTTTTTCCCTTTTGACCTTCTTTTTTTTTTTTCTTGTTCTTAGTGGGAATAACGTCGTAACACAAATACGCCTTCCGAACCCTTTTTTTTTATCGCCATATATATCCCCTCCGTTTCTTTTTCCAAATGCTAAAAAAAGCTGTATCGTGCGTCAGCGACTCATATCGTTTGCCTAGCCTTGTCATCATCATGCCTATTTTTCCTTTTTTTTTCTACCAACACGCTCTTTCCTGACCCTTTTCCTCTTGAGTAAAAGGCACCTTAACTCGTTGTTCTCTCTTATTCTTAACACGTGTTCGCTCTGGTCGCATCAATGCAGATCTAGACCTTTGCTGGAAGTAATGAGGTGCGGTATCTGATTTCTCTGTTTTTGTTACCCTCGAGTGTGATAGCTTTGGCCACATTCAGCAGCTTCCCTTCCTGCACTTTTTGTTCCTTTATTGCCACAGACAACGTTGCATTTAGGTTTATCTCTCAAGATAAGGTGGTTGCCGCCCAAATCAAATTTTTCTCTCTCGCTTTTCAAAAGTTTTTTTTTCGAATCGCTTTACGGTGTTTGTCTGGGTGTGCTTGTTTGCATGTGTGTTCACCAACCGCGCGCGTGTGAATTTTCCTGCTCGCTCAGAAGCACATACATTTCCTTCTTTGCGCGCGGTGCTTCGCTGTCGTCAAGTGGTCAACACAAAACAAGCATACACACACGGACACGCGAGGAGACACAAATAACATTTTTT
This sequence comes from Crithidia mellificae, assembly GCA_002216565.1. Classification (NCBI taxonomy): domain Eukaryota; phylum Euglenozoa; class Kinetoplastea; order Trypanosomatida; family Trypanosomatidae; genus Crithidia; species Crithidia mellificae. The sequence continues at coordinate 16,488 of MDUD01006862.1, read as the reverse complement.
ATTTCGATTTGGACATAGAGGGCCCACATTTACGCAAAAGTTATCAATGCAAACGTGAATTAGCTGTAAGTTATCTTCAAAAGGCGGTGCCAAATCATGGTCAGGATTTTTTTTTCTCAAACTTAATCTCAGCGTAAACAGGGAGCAAAATACTTGTATCTCTTTTTGCTTGCTGAATGTGGGTGAGAAGGGGAGGCGCGAGAAGCGGCCCTCAGGCTACAAAGATGTGTAAAAAAGAATGGAAATTTATGTCAGCATATACGGACAACGCAAAGTACAATGCGTGACCATTTCCGGGTTGCTTAGAGTCTTATTTTCTTGTTAAACCATAGGCACACAGACTTCTTGCGGTTTCGAGAAAATAAAACGGGTTGGATCTAAGGCAAAAGCAGCAGCTCACAGATTTGGTGTTTTCTCGATGGCATCCAACAGGCATACAATACTTTTTTCTTTTTCACGAACAGAAAAATAGTAGCTCTAACAGTGTACCGTGAGGGTAAAAAGCTTGTTTTGTTGTTATCTCATTATCCCAATTTTTTTTTTGTCTGAACATGTATCCTTTTTAGTTTTCTCTTTTTCATGTTTTCCTCATTCTTTCTTTACGTTGTGCGACCCGTACAAGTGAGTCAAAACACGTGCAATCCGAATTTTTCTCGTTTTACAGTTTTCCCTCTGTCGACCTTCTCCGACTCTGTTTTTTTTTACCCACGCGCTTTCGCAGTCTATCCCCTAGAGCTCACCACGAGGCATAACGGAGGGAATAGCTTTTCAAACCCGATGCCGCTTCTTCTCTAGGTTAATGACGCAACACTCGCCGATGTAATTGTGTTATCTCTCTGAATTTCTTTCTCTTTTTGTATTGTAACTCTTGTTTTCGTTCCCTTTCTCCTACTTTCAAAACACTCTGAGTACCACCACCATAAACGTTATTACAGGGAGATAGCACGCCTTTGTTCTGCCTTCTTCCCTGTCACCTCTACCTCTTCTGCCTCTGACTTTCCTGTTTTCTCTTTTCTTCTTTTTTTTAAATTATTTATTTTTCTTTTCGAGGTCTCTACAAGATAGGGTTTTCCCGCAATCATCAATATTATACACGCAGCAGAGAGGTCGCAGGCGCATCTTTGCAAGGAGTTGGCAGCTGAACAAACACACACTATTCGCGCATCAATTTTGTAATAGTACGTTAAAAATAAAAGGTACGTTCTGTTTTTTATTTAGTTTAGTACTGGTGTTTTTGGTTTTCGTTCTTTTTTCCCCTTTTTGACGTCACGTTCTCCTACTATTTAAGTCAATCTTTTTCTCTCTGTTTTTACCAACCCTATAGGTTCTTAAGTGTTTCAATTTTCGTTTTTTCTTTTAAATCTGTTTTTACTCTTAATCAATTTCATAAATTAAAAATTCCCTACACTCCTTGATTGTATAATTTTTTCTCCTCTCGTATTCTTGCCATTAAGTTCTGTATTTTGTTCTCCTTCACCTGTTCTTTTGTCGACATTTTTTTTTCCACTTTTATTATTATTTTTATTATCAATTTTCTGGTATGCGCGGTTTCCCTGCCGCACTTTTTTTTTCCTTTTCTTGCATACCCTTTGAGTTTCTCTGTTTCACCCTTTTTTTAGGTTTGTTTGCCTTCGCGCTCAATTTCGGTTTATAAACCCGTTTTTCTTTTTCTTTTGCAGTAAAAGCAAATGCGAACGAAACTTGAATGTAAAAAAAAAAAACCTTATTCTTGACACAACTTTGACTGCATCTTCACAAGTGCTGAAGTGCTCATCTGTGTATTCGAAGGACTGGACAGATAGGAAAAAAAAGTGATTTGCGGTTTCTATGCTAGTGAAAACGTGTGATACAGCTTGATTTTACTTTTAAAAACTAGGAGGTCGACCCAGGCAGAGGAAGAGAATGGACGCTTTACAGACACAGCCGAAAGTCTCTGTCCTTCTCTATTTTTTTTTCCTCATCTGATAGGGTTTTTTCTTTCTAAAGTTTTGCCCGACTTCACTTAGTTAATGCACTCATGGTAAAAAACAAGCAGTGCCCCACAACGTTTTTCTAGTGTATTGAAAGCGATTCTCTTTTTTTTTTTGACCCCCAAAAAGACCACAGTCTACGGCTGGTTGTGTGTATTCACAACTGGCTTTGTCAAGTATTCAACAAACAAATCCGCATTTGTTCCGGCTTTCCTGCTTCTAATATTTCGGGAATACTCCGCTTGTATTTTTCTGGTTGATTTAACAACAAGAATATCAACCAAAAAAAAATTACGCACTAACTTTACTCCCTGTTTGAAAAAAAGAGACTGCATTGGCAGCTGCTATTGAGCACTTCTTTGGCAGAATTGCTGCAGTTTCTTCAAGAAAGAAAAAAAAACAGGTTTTTTTTTTTCAGAAGTGCGATTGACGCGGTGGTCTTCCTATTTTTCTCTTTTTTTCCTTCTCATTTAAGCTTCCATTTTTCTTTTTCTGCACATAAAAAGCTTTTCCCTTTTCCTTTAACACACTCAAAAAACGCTTTCTGCCTATTGCTTCTTGCTGATGCTTTAACCCGTAACCCTGTTTTTCTACTTCCTATTTTGGTTTAACATAAACTATACTTCTCTGTTGCCGATTTTTGATTATCTTTTTCTAGTTCGCGAGTTTCATTTTGTCTTTTAGCGACAAGCCACTTGAGGTCTTCCTATCAACTTTGCCACTGGTCCTGGACTAATTCCGGACAAATATGGCAATGGGGTATTTGACCGACCTTCTTTTTATTTTTGGTCGAACGAAAAAATTAGTTTTCAAATAATGATTTTTAAACTGTACAGAGATGGTCAAACATCCAACAAAGCAATCAGAAAGCGTGTGCGCGCATTCGCGTGCCAGAATCCTTTTAAAATTGCTGCCTTTTCATCCATGAAGCTTAGGAAGGATCCATGGCTTCTTCATTGTTTATCTCTCCTTTGGTCTTTGTTTCAATTTTTCCCTCCAAATTTTCCAAAACTTTGTTGCCGAGACGTGCAAGCTCAAGTCTGAAAAAGGGAAAGTCTGTTTTTTTTTTTCTAAAGGTACATTGCGCTCTGGGCAATTCAGCGTTTTGCCTTGTTTAAAAGGTTAGCAGCGTTAGAAAGATGATCCACAATAAGAAGTGAGGTCTTGGATCCAAACGGAGAGGAACACAATGGACAACGACGCGACGAACATTTGCTTTACTTCATTCCACTTCCAGGGTTGAAATTAGAGTGGCAGCAAGAACGCGCTCCCCTGAAGAGCGAGAAAGAAGAAAAGGAAAAATGCAAATGCCTTCCGTGCGTTCTGTTCTGCATTGCAGCTTGTCTGCGCTGCTTGTGGTGCCTTAGCCTACTTTCTCGTCCTGGTAATATCAGAGAGGAAGCCGTCCTGTTTTACCAACGCCTTCATTTTATCATTTCGCGCCTCCTTTACGACAAGAAACTGATTGAAGGTCAAAAAGCACAAAACCTTTTTTCTTGTTCCGTTTTCTGTTTGTTTCGAATACAGGTGAAACCGCGCAAAAGTGTATGGTCAGCCGACCTTTTTCTCCATTTTCCTTCTCTTTTTGACGACTGCAAACAGTTTTAAAAGGAAGTACACATAGCTTCTTAGCATCAAGAACTTTGCACGCTCCTCCTTCTCTTTCAACAGAGAACGAAGGTCCAAAAATGCTTGGAAACGGTTTTACCTCCTAGTGTAGCAGGCAAGTGACGAGAGACACCGCGCGAAAAGAAAGAGAAAAAGCGCCATTCTTCATTACCCTCTTTTTTTTTCAATTGTCTTTTGGCGGCGGCGTACGGTGCGTGTTCGCTTATGCATGAGAGTGGCACCATTGTGCATCCAGTGACTCAACACCGCTCCGTTTTGTTCTTTGTCCCTTTTAATGTCCTTTTACTCTAGCGCGGAACTGCGGACTGTTAAACATTTTTTTTTTCTTTAGCATAGTGTACACACACGCATGATACTGATCTTCTCTTCATCTGCCTCTTCCACGTGTCCATTCTTCTGCTTTGAAGGGTTTAAAACAATTGGAAGAGGTGCTGCAGCACCTGCAGTGGCCCGAGAAACGCATCCGCACTCTCCGGACGCAGCTGTTGCGGCTTGCTTTTTTTTTGTTTTTCCTTTTCTCAAAACAGATAAAGATACGTGTATTTGACGCTGAATCACACATGCTACCTTCATCCTCTTCTTCTTTTTCGGTCTTCTTCTTGACAGTCTCAGTTTGCGCATAGCATTCCACGAGCAGTGTTTGTCCGCCGCCAAAGCTATTCTCTCTTGTGGTGTCTTTCTGGTGCCTCTACCTGATCTTTTTTGTATGTCTTTTTGTTGTTTCTTTGATGGTTTCTTGAGACACGCACACGAACGTGACAGAGAAAAAAAATTGTGAGACTGTTTTTTTTTTTTGTGGTTACCGCTGTTTTCTCACAAACCCTTCCCGGCAGCGGCGATAACAATGATTTTTCTGATGGCTCTTTTCGGGGAAGCTTTTGCTCAACGCTTCTGGTTCAGAAAGTGTTGACTTTCTTCTCACTGGTTTGGAGGCGAGACTTTCGTGACAACGCTTTCATCAAGACCGCTTTCTTGACCTTCACGCGCGGTTATCGCTTCTCATCTCTCCTCGTTTTATAGTAGCCCTCTTTGTTATCACCGCAACGTTTTTGTTTTTTTTTTTCCCCTTTTCTGCTTCGGTGTGTGTCTCACCCTTGTACATATATACTAAGTAAAGTAAAAACCTTATATCTAGTTTTGCGTCTTTTAAAGTTCCTTTTATACTTCATTTGCCTTGCTTTCCCTTTGTGTGGTGCTTTCGCGAAGTGTCTCAGCAAACAAACAAACAGAAGATCGATAAGTAACAACAAGAACAACAATCGAAGAAGGAGAATGCTGGATGTTTAGGCGACTCTGGTACAGTAGTAATTTCTTGACGCAACAAAAAGGTTTCTTGCGCAGATGCTTTTCTTTATGGGAGCACGACACGATCTCCTTCTATCTTCTGTTTCTGATGAAGTTTGGCTTAGGGCTTTTCTTTTGTGGTGGAACAATCGAAGCGTGGAGAACGTACAAATAGTTGTGCTTATTTTTTTTAAATGCCGATCCGCAATTGCTGAAGCACTAAGTTTTAGACTCTTTCTAAAGAGTTTTGGCGCTTTGAATGAAAAATGCAGTTTAATGAGCAGAACAATGTCTTTTTACTGATTGTCGAGACTTCGCTCCTCACCAACATTCTGTTTCTATATTCTTACTTCGGATTACTCCAACCAACTTTTCCAACTTTTCTCATCATCTTTTTGTTTTCTAAGTAGCCTATCACCGTACCAGCTGACTTCTCAACTCCCAATTCTGCCGGCAGCGCATTACTTTTCTCCCCTGCTACACTCTCTTTCATTTCCACCCATGTCGGCTTCAGCCAGCTCCTCTCTGTCGCGCGACGCGCCATCCTCTGCGTCGTCGCGGCCGGTGATGAACGCACTTGCGCCGTACATGCGTGCCGCGAAGCCCACATCCGAGCCGGACCACGACGCAGCCCGTGCATCTGGTGTGTCGGCATCGTCCTCGCACTACGAGGAGGAGGAAGAGGACGAGGAGGAAGGGAGTGAGGGTAGCGAGCGTGGCTACGCTGACCACGGCAATGGGGATGACGACGACAGCACCAACAACGAGAACGCGTACACGCCATCGCAGGGCTCGCAATCCGCCTCGCAGAGCGCTGCCCTCGACCGCCCACGCGATGAGGCCTTCGATGAGGTGGAGCGGCGGGCGCGAATGGCGCTGGAGAACATCGCCACACGCGAGGAGGACGTGGAGCCGCGCATGGGCGAGTACGTCGATGTACTGCAGGCGTACCGCACTGCGTGCCAGGAGCGTGCGATGTACCGTGAGGCCTATCTGGTGCAGCAGGTCCTGCGCAACCTTCGCCTGGAGGAGGAGAGCCGACACGTCCGCGGCATCACGGAGCAGCAGATGGAGGAGCGGAGAATGCTGGAGGAAGCCCACCGCGAGGAGTTCCGCGAGTTTCACCACTCATGGAACGCCCGCATCGACGCCTTTGAGGAGGAGCAGCTGGAGGCGGAGATCACGCTGCTGGAGCGGCAGAACAACGAGCTGATCCAGTTCCAAGAAGACATGCGGGACTACCAACCACGGCTGCCAAAGTACAGCCGCTCGCTGCTGGAGTCGCGGTCAAAGCAACAAACGCTGGCGCGGCAGCGCGATTACGTCGGGGCACAGACGCTGAAGGAGAAGGCGGACGCCATCGAGGTGGCTGACATGGAACGCTACGAGGGCGCGCGGATGGAGGCGTTTGGGCGGCGTGAGCACGCGGTGCGCCACCGCCACCAGCAGGAGCTCCTCGCCCTCCGCACGAAGGTGGAAAGCCGCCGCCTCTACCTCGAGCGCTACCGCAAGCAGGAGCTGGACGTGCTGTTGCAGCGTTACATTAATGTGCGCCGTGCCCTGGAGTCGCAGCAGAATATTGTGCGTAACAAGACCGGCACGCTGCTGCTGAAGCACGCGTGTAACATGAAGACGGACAATAGCGGGACGGCGGTGCTCGTCGAGAGTGCAGGCTCTGGTGCGTTTGGTACGGTGGTGCAGCGCCGGCAAGCGGATGAGCTGCGCGCGGCGCAGAGTCAAAGCGGCATGGCCGCCTCAAGAGGTCAAGACGATATCTGATGCTGCAACAATCGTCTGACACCTTTTTTTTTTCAGGTTCTGCTTGCTCATTTTACGTTGCGTTGTGATATGAGTTTTACTAGTGTTGTTGGCAATGACTAAACTCGATAATCTTGTAGATATTCATGGGTAGCTTAATCAGCAAAAAGGTTGTGCTTTTGAACAGTTTTTCTTCGTTTTTGTTAGTCTCATGTACAGATAATCATTTCTTCTTTTCTTCTCCATTTTAGATCACCTTATGTGTAAGGTTGAACGTGTTCTTCAGTTTCAATGTAAAGCATACTCTCAGCTTCTCTACTAAAGACAAAAATCTGATGTACAACTGAAGAGAACATTCGTCTAGAAAGACATGAGTCGATACAACTGCCTCTGCGTAATCACATAATTTATGTACTTCACATCCTGATGAGTGGACAGCCGTAAAGTAGAACACATTTTGTGCAGCTGTGTCAGCGCTTCGAAGTCCTGTAGCTTTGCACACGTTGCACATTGTGAAAACACAGCAACCTGTTCAGTTTTAGCGCCGTCAATGACAAGTTGCGGCTACAAGACAACTCTGGTCTTGTGCCATTTGCTTCCGTGAGTTTTTTTTTGTATTATACTGTGTTTTGCTCTTCATCTTTATTTTAATCTTGAAACAACTCCCTCTTCTTCAACTTCTTTTTCAACTTGAAAAACTTTCTTTTCCGGGCTTCTCGTATTGACACCTTATATCTTCTTCACCTGGGAAAAAAAAGAAGCATTTTAATTGCCGAGAGACAGAGTATTTGGATGCAGGAAAAAGTCAAAGAGAAAAGGTAGTTCTTGTTTTAAACACACAGATTGGTCAACACTACCGGTAGGCTTAGAATTACCATTAACAGATATTTTTTTTTTTGTACTCTTCTGCGTATAACGAAGTTAAATTTTTTCTAACCAAAGCTTTTGTTTTCTGGAAGAGTGTGAGGCAAGTGGATCAAATTTTAGGAGTCGCTACGCGCATATCAAAAAATGCTGGGAACGCTCTTCTTTGACGAATCGCGGGTCAACACCGCGTTTCGCATCCGCCGCACCGAGCAGCAGGCGCAGCAAGACCCGCAGCTAGCACCGCTATCCGCCTTCACCAAGCCAGACGTTGAAAGCACGCAAGCAGAAGGCAGCTGTGTGGCTCCTTCATGCCTCTTTGGCTGCCGTGGCGAGGTCGCCCTCCCTTCTCTTCGTGCCTCCCTCCTCTGGTGGCTGGACGCGGAGGCCTGCGTGGTGCAGCTGTTAGTCGTCAATGACGGCGAGAGCAGCGCGGCCGCTCGCGCGTGCCAGTCACGGCTGCTGTCCGTTGAGCTGCCCACGCAAAGCGCCGCAGACTTGCTAACGTGCGGCGTGACGCGCAATTACATGGGGGACAACGGTGTGGCGGTGGTGTGGGTGCTGCGCAACGGCGGCGCAGAGGCTGCGGCTTCCACGTCGGCCCTTCGACAGGAGCCCCAGCATCAGCAGCAGGGGGAGGAGAGCGTCAACAGCAACAGTAACAGCGCTTGCTTGTCGGCTGGATTTGCGCAGGTGACGGTGCAACGGGAGGTGGACAACACCGGCTACAGCAGCCTTCTTCTCGTGCCGGATGAGCAGATGGTGGCGTGTGAGCCGCTGACCCGCATTCCAGCCAGTGCTTTCCGCCCCTCCGATGCTATCAATACGATCAGTGGCAACGGCAAGGGGAGTGCGTGTGTGGTGGCGGAGCTGCCGGGTGCGGTCACGGCGCGCACGACGTCCCTCGTCATTCTCACGGATGGTGCGCGAGTGTGGCGGGTTGAGCTGTACCACGACGGCACCGTCAGCGTGAAGGAGATGCAAGACGACTTCCGCCGCAACGCCCTGCGCGGCTTCTGCGATGGCAACGAGGCGGTGCGGCTGCTGGACACCCGGGCTGTGGCAGCGGACCTGCAGCGCCTCTCGACTCCGGCTGCCCAGGCTGACGGCAGCCAACTGGAGGCGTCGTCGGCTTCTGCGGAAGATGTCGACACCACCACAAACCGTCTCCACCGCAGCAACAGCAGCAGCAGCAGCCCGCGGTGGCTCCGGCGATTCTTCGGGGGCAGCGGCGGTGTGGAGGGGGGTGCTTCGCGTGACGACGCGGCGAGCAGCCTCGCCGACCTCGGCGTGCCGGCCACCATCCGGCGCCGTCTTTACGCGGCCGTGAGCGCGGTGCAGCAGAGCCCTTTTGTCGCCCTCACCCGCTGGAACGGCCAGGTGGAGGTGTACGAGGTTGGGACGGCCACGCTGACGCTGGCGCCGCAGTACCCGATTGGCATCCTGCCACACGCACTGCTGCGTCCACTGGCGGGCAGCGACGCGTCGGAGAGGCGAAAGGGAAAGGCAGCGTCGGCGCAGCCGCAGAAGACGGACGGCGATCACCGCCTGTGCGCGCTGCCGGCAGGCGCCACAGTCCAGTGGGCGACACGGCACCCGCAAACACAGCAGGTGCACATTGTCACCTGCCTCGCAGACAGCAGCGAGGGCCGCCACCCCTACCTCTGGACGGCGCTTCCGCCCCTGCCTCCGACGACAAACCTTGACGGCGCACGGCAAGGACAGGGTGGGGAGATCTTAGCGCAGTACTGCACCGTCAGCGTGTCGCCGCCGACCCTGTCCAGTACCCCACTGGCCTGTGCGGTGATTGAAAGCGAGGAGAGCAGCGCGCAGAGCCGCCTCGTCCTGATCAGCGACGTCGGAGCAGAGGAGGACAACCACCTGCTGTGCACCCGCTCCCTTGGCGCCCTCGCACTGCGTGGGGAGCAGGCGAGTCGCCTTGGTGGGGCGGCGACGGTGGTGCAGGTCGTAGACGCAGACGGCGATGGCGGCTTTCACGGGCTGCTGCGCACCAGCCACCTGCACGGATACCTGTGCGAGGGGGTGCAGCTGCAGAGCGTCCTCTCGTGTGGGGCAGCCGTGGTGATGGTCGCGAAGGGTGTGCAGCCGTGCCGGCTCTTCACCATGGAGGACGCCACCGCTGATGCGCTGATGCAGATGACAGAAGGTGTCGTCGTCGGGGTAGACGAGGAGGATGCATACGATTTGCGGGCGGACTCCTTCGGTGATGAGTTGGTGTACTCAACGCCTTATGCAGGCAGCGGGGTGGAGCCGCAAACGCGGGTGCACTACGTCCCCCTCCTCGACGCAGCCCCACCCGCGCCGCACACCGCCACGGGCGAGGCGTTTGCGGTTTACTGGGAGGGCGTCAACGTGATTCAGTCTTGTGCCCACGGTGCGCGCTACATGACGGAGCTGCTGCGTGATGTGCTGCTCGCCACGTCACCGGTGACGGCCATCGCCTCGCTGCCGCGTTTTCTGAGCGAGGCGCACCTCAACGGCTACACGGCGTCGCTGCGCCGCCACGCACCAGCGACGGCGGCTTCTGTCCTTGCCGCGGTGCGACTGGCCCTCAGCCCCACCGCACCGGCGACTGCGCACCACGACACTCGACAGTCAGCGGCCCGCTCGGCCTTCTACGAGTACAGCCGCCTCTACGTGACGCAAGGGGCGATGGGCAAGCTCCTGGCTCGGTTGACGTTTCTCACCACGACCTACCTCGGCTGGCAAAGCACGCAATCAGTGGCCTTTTTTGAACCGTCTCTGTGGTCGTCCCCGCCATCGTCTGCTGCTGCGGCGGCGCCGTCCGCTGACTGGGTGACGCAGCAGATTGTCACTGCCCTTGAGGTGCTTGTCGCCGCGTACCACGCCGTCCCCCTCGCCGGCGCCGACATCATCCGTGTGGCGCTTGTGGAGGACGACAAGGTGCAACCGACGAGTGCATCTCTTGTGGCGGCTCTGCTGCCCACCATGCAATCGTCCACCGACCTTTCGGCTAGCCTTCATCCCTCTAGCCACGGCGACACCGCAGCTTCCGCCGCGGCGGTGGATGGGACGGCCGTTGTGCAGGTGGTGAACCGGCTTCGTCGCTGCGGCACGCCGCGGACAGCCCGTGCGTGCACCGCCTGGGTGCAGCGCCTCGCCCACCGCTTCCCGCTTCTGCAGCACTACCAGCTGCTCTCCCTCGTGGAGACCGGGGCGGCCCCTGCCCAGTCGGCACGTGTGCAGGCGTGCTGCGAGCGCGTCTGCCAGGCTCTGGCCCGCGAGACAGCGGCTAGCGTGATTGATTTGCTTTTCTTGGAGGGCTTTTTTCTCATGGACATTGCCGTGGCTGGCTGCGGGTCGGCTTTTCGTGCGCTGACGCTGGACGAAGTAGCTGCGTTCATTGCCGCAGAACCTGCCATGGGACCGAAGCTGTACGCTGTGGGCGTGCTGCGTCGAGTCACGGGTCTGGGTGCCATGTACACGTCCCTCAGCCCTACGGTGGCGCGGCGCTACCTCTACGCGATGCTCTCTGCCTGCGACGAGGCCGCGGAGCGGCTACAGCGGCGGGCCACAACGGCAGGATCAGCCGCGACTGCTCCGCCGTATCAGCAGCTGCGCCGCGCTTTTGCGGAGTTGCAGATGGATGCGCTGCTTGCCGCTGCCCAGGCGCGTGTGGCGCAGGCGGACATGGCGGGCTGCTTCCACGACGTGCAGACCGCCTTCGACCTCATGAAGCACCACCGGTGTCTGGCGACCTACACTGATGTTGTGCAGCTTATCCTCAGCACCGCTGTCGAGGTGGCGTGTGCGTCTCAGGCGAACATGCGTGCGCTGCTCCGCGTGACGATGCTGCGTGCGGCCGAGCTGGAGGACACGCTTGTGGTGAAGTGGTACAACTACATCGCGCGGCTGCCGACGAAGAGCGCGTCAGAGGCGACGGAGGCGCTGCGCTACCGCGCCATCATGGGCCTCCACCGCTTTCTCATGAGCCGACACAGCTACGCCCAGTGCGCGCGGCTTATGTCCAGCCTCGCCACCCTCATCCGCTGCTCCCCACAGCGCCGCAGCGCCTCCAGCGGCATCTCGGTCAGCGAGCTCGCAGGTCTCGCCCTGCACGCCGCCAGCCTCATCTCGTCATCCGTGCCCATGCCCGAGAACGGGCGGTCCACGGAAGGCTCGACTGCTGCTGCTGCTGCCGCGGTCGCGGGGACGGTGGGTGTGAGCGGCGATGCCAGTCGTGCGGCAGCCGCCCACGCCGCCACCTCGCTCCAGGCGTCCCCCACAGCGGGCATGGCGGGCTCGCCGCTCTCACTCGGCTACTCGTGGCAGCCGTCTTCGCTGTCGGCCTCGCCAATGCCGGTGGACCCTGCGGGTGGCGCAGCTCCTACAGATGGCACGGAGAGCGCGGCGACTTCCGCTGGCCACACTCGCTGGCTGACGCGCGCCGACATCCCGTGGCTGCAGCGGCGTCTCTACCAGGCGCAGTGCGAGCGCCAGCTGTGGCGCCGCGGCTGCACGCTGGACTGCACTGATTTGTGGGTCGAGGGTGCCCCTGCGGCTGCCTACCGCGTCAGCGTGGAGAAACTTGTCTGTGCGCTGATGCAGACCCGGCTGTGGCCGCAAGCTTTCCGCTTTGCCTGCCTGTCAAACGCCTTTGACCCGTGCGCGGTGTTGGAGGAGTGGGCGGTTGATCTGCTCAAAGCATCACAGCGGAGCCGCAGTGGTGCCGCGCATGTGGAAGCGGCGGTCGTCGCCGCCCACGAGTCCGACCGCGCGTCTGCCTGGGAGGAGTTGATCAGCTACTGCAGCGAGCTCTCCACCCTCGAAAACCAGTTCTCCGCCTTTGTGCGCACCGTCTCCACCGCGCTCACCTACGCATACGAGGAGGTGCCGGCGGAGCTGCTCGCGGCGCACCGCATGACGGACGCCTACACGGCCATGTCAACGCTCTTCCACGTCGCGCTGCTGCTGCGGCAGCGGGCAGAACGCGCGGCAGCCGGAATGTTGCGCGACGACGAAGAGGGCACGCGCGATGATGAGGTGCGGGATGGGCACCGCAACGGCGCCACTCCGTCGTCGTCGTCGTCCGCTGCTTCGTCAAACGAATCAGCTCTGAGCGGCGAGGGTGGCAGTGAAGGCAACGTGGGGCAGAAAGTGTCTGCCGCGACGATTGCGGCCACGCGACGCAACGTGTGGCGTGCTGTGTGCGCGGCGGCGCGTATTGCGGTGGAGATGCTGCAGGGTCAGGGCAGCAAACCGGGGGTGTTTGCCCGTGGTGGTCCGGCTAGCGGCTTCTTGAATCAGCACTCCTCCTCCGCTCTGCCGCAGCATCTTGACGAAGACGAGGAGGCTGCGGCGGGGCCTCGCACAACGCGGTCGTTGATGCCGGCTGTGACCGCCGCGTCCGCCGTCGCCCGCGCCACCTTCTCGCCCTTCACGGCTGGTGTGGTGGACCCGCTGGCGGTGTGCGCGACGGAGCTGATGAATGCGCCAGCGTACCGCAGCGAGTTGGCCGCCGTGCCAGGGGTGCAAGAGACGATTAGCCGCTTCTTGAACTGCATCAACAGCCCTACGGCTTAGTGGCGACAATGGAAGCAGCTGACGTGTAGTATTGATTGGTTGTGGTACAGCTTGTGAGCTACGTTGCCACCGTCCTTTTTTTTTTTACTAATTGTTTTCGTGTGGTTAGAAAAGCTTTAAAAGACCTATTGTGCGCTACAAACCCAAGATTTGTTCCTTTTGCTGCGGCGTGGAGCTGTATCAAAGCTCATCCGTTTTACGTTCCCCCTTGTCTGTTTTCGTATTCTGAAGTTTTTGTGGTTGTCACGTTGACTAAGTGTAACTCCATAAATTGTTTTGCTCATTTTGTTCAGGTCTCAAGAAAACTAATACTAATAGAAACAGCAAAAAAAAACCTATGGCGGGCAGGGCTTTTTGTGGGCATTTAGCAGTCGTGTATTTTTTGGTCTTCCGTTGTGCGGTCTCGATCGACTTTTAGCATGTGCACTTTGTGATGCCTCTGTTTAAATGAATATCGAGTCTTTGTTTTAGCTCGATCGAGCACTAAGCAGTGCCTTAAATTTTTTTGCATGAAAACAAAAAAAAACCAATTCTCGAACATTGGCTTCGCATGTTTTCGACTGGACATTTGGTCGTCGAAGTACGTGAGTCAGATATGCAGCATGCCTACATATGTGTAAAGCGTTTTGCTCTTCATTTTTTTTTACCTCACCAACGTTTTTTTACTTATCCTTTTTCCTCCCTACTCTAATTTCCCTTTTTTTTTTATCTATTACTCCCACTGCTAGGTGGGAAGCAGCAGATCTTATACCATTTTATTTTTGTTGCAGAAGAATTCTCAGCTGTATAGAGCTGTATAAGCTTTTTATTTTGTTGTTGTACTCAGCATTTTTTTTTTGCTTAAATTGCATTCTGTGCTCGCTATTGTCTCTTAAGGTTTTAKTCTCAATATTCGACAGGTCAGAACAGAGTTGCAAGCTATGAAGCGCTCGCGAAACGAGACGCGGCGGCTGGGGCCGGCAGCGGCGGCCATGCGTCGTCACGACGTCTACCGCGACGGCCGCCAAGCCGAGGATCAGATCAGCACGCAGAAGCTTTTCCGCGACGCCGTGGCGATGCAGAAGTTCCACTCGCCCAACCAATCCGGTGCCGGGGCCCGCGTGATGATCCACAGCCGGGAGGAGCTCGCCTTGTACCGGCAGAAGCGTCGCGCCGAGCTGGAGGAGAGCGTGCGGCGTGGCTACAAAGCCATCGGGAACTGGATTCGCTACGCCCGCTGGGAGGCGCAGCAGCGCGACTTCGATCGCATGCGGGCTGTTCTCGAGCGCGCCGTCGCCATCCACGGCGAGAACAGCAACCTGTGGCGCGATTACGCCGAGCTGGAGGAGGTGAACGGGTTCGTAGAGCACGCTCGGCAGGTTTGGCAGCGGGGGGTGACTGCCCTCCCCGCCAGCGTGGACCTCTGGGTGAAGTATTTGGCGATGGAGCAAGTTGCGGGGCAGGATCAGCGTGTTCGAGATCTTTTTCACCGCTGGTTGGCTGCCGAGACCGCGCCGCCCTACGCCTACGAGCTGGCCGCCCTCTACGAGGCGCAGCAGCGGCGTCAGGCTGACTGCCGGGACGTGCTGCGGCAGTACGTGGAGCGCTACAACACACCGGCAAGCTGGCTGCTGTACAGTGCGACGGAGCAGCAGGTCTTTGGCGACTACGCACGTGCGATTAAAGTCCTGCAGACAGCGCTGCGGGCGCTGCCGGATGAGGACGTGTGGCAGCCAGAGGAGGAGTGCCGCGTGCCCTTGGCGCTTGCGGAGGCCCACGTGCTGGCCGGCGATGTCACGCAGGCGCGTGCGGTGTACCATGACACCCTCGCACGTGCCGCCGCCTCGCCAACGGTGCTGGAGAAGGTGCTGCTCGCGTACAGCCGCTTTGAGCGGCTTCACGGCGACGGCGAGCACTTTGAGCGAGTAGCGCGGTTGCGCACGATTCAGTTGTATGAGGAGCGTCTGCGCACCAACACCAGCGACTTTGACGCCTACCTGACGCTTTACTCCCTCTACCGCGATCAGGAGCGAGAGGCGGTGGCTGCGCCAGCGCCAGTATTATCCGCGGCGGGTGCCGCTTCTCACCAGACCACCACCACCACCACCGGCGTCGTGGCCGTTGCATCGCCAGCGCCTGAGCTCGCCGCCTCGGCCGCGTCCTCGGCACGTGCGATGCTGCTGCGTGCGCTAGAGGTGCCGGCGAAGGACCCCTACAGTGCACAGCAGCGTGCGGTGCTCGTTATGGAGTACGCCCACTGCTGTGAGCAGGACGGGAACGTGGAGGAGGCACGCCGCGCCTTGGCGCAGGAGATCCGCCAGTTTCCTTTTGACGCCGCGCTATGTCCGCGGCTGTGGATCGAGGCAGCGCACGTCGAGGAGCGCTGTGGTGGTCTGACGCAGGCGCGGAAGCTGCTGCGCGCCGGTGCACAGGTCACGAAAAACGAAGTCTTGTTTCGTGAGGCTATTCAATTCGAAGAGCGGCAGCGCGAAGCCGCGGTGGAGGCTGCGGCTGCGGGGAAGAAGAAGAATACCACCGCTGCCGCCAGCTCGCCTGGCGCCGCGCTAGCGTTGACCGCAGACGACGTGGAGGCGGCGGCGGCGCCGTACGTGGTGGAGCTGCGCACCGATTTTCAAAACGCCATCCAGGCCTTCCCCTTCGAGGTGCAGTGGTGGCTCGACTACGCAAAGCTGGAGGAACAACAGCATGAGCCGACCCGCGCGGATGCCCTGTACGCCGCGTGCATTCGTACCCTGAATGGAGAGGCGGCCCGCGTCGCCTCCTTCACCCAGCGCTACGATCTGCTTGCCCACGTCGACGCCGCTTGGGCACACCGCATTCGCCTGCACACCCGCCGCTGCCGAGAGCTGCAGCGCCAGCTGACGCGCAAGCGAAGCAGGCCACCGCAGGAGATGGAGGACCTGTGTGCCGAACTGCTGGCCGCGCAGACCCAGCTGAAGGGCCTCTACGCCGCACTGCTGCAAGATGTGTGGGACGCCTACCGCAGCGAGGCGGTGTCATGGTATGAAAAGTACTTCGCGGCTGGGGAGGGGAGCGGGGAGGGCGTGCTGGCCGGGGCTGTGCCGGCGAAGCTGCCGGCAACGCTGACGCCTGCAACAGCGCGCTGGTCGGAAGCCGTGGAGGCGGTGGCGGCCTACCTGGAGCGCATGAACGCAACGAAAGGGCAGAGCGGCGATGCGGCGGAGGCCAAGGCGGCGCTGCGAGGCATTTTGAAAGCGATGGTCGAGGCTGAGCGGCACACCATCCGCCACGCGCTGGGCTGGACAGATCAGACGACGCACTTCGATGCGGTGCAGCGGGCGCGGGAGTGGGGCGAGCTGATCCTTTTTCCACTGCTGGAAGAGTGGAGCAAGTTCGAGCTCACGCACGGTGGCTCGTTAGAGGCGGTGAAAGAGGTGATTGAAAAGCCGACGAAGCG
>MDUD01006857.1:0-14707 GCA_002216565.1 Crithidia mellificae | reverse complement strand
GATGCGTGGGTGGCCCGCATGCGTTCCAGCGTCGCCAGCCGCTGATGCCGTGAACTCTGCACGCTCTCCAGGTCGTTCAAGTCCTCCACGAGCTCGTGAAAGTACTCGTAGGAGCGCAGGTACTCCGCCGCCAGCGAGCGAATGACGTGGGACAGCAGCAGCACCATGCCTTGCTCGTAGTTGTTCAGCTGACGCGCAGAAGCCGCATCGTCGCGGGTGTTCACGGACGCCGCCATCGAAGACGTGTCGTCATCCTCGCTTGAGCCGGTGAAGTGTGCCGGGTCAACTTCCTCCACGTAGCGCGCATCGCCTTTACCTCTCCACACATTCGCAGAGGGCGGAGTCGTAGCGACCGCTCCTACACGCGTGGTGCTCCGGCCTCGACTCGTGCCAATTTTCGTGTTATGATTACAAGTGCTCTGCCCACGTCCTGGTGTCCTCTCAACACCGTTCGACGCGACGGCCCGGCGAGGAAACTGCGCGGCGGCTGCAGGTGAGGACGGGTTGAGGTTGGTCTCGCCGTGCTGGGCAAGGCCACGGATAAAGGGCGGCAGCATCTGCTGCCCACTGCCGGCGAAGCTGATCACGCGGAACAGGGAACGCCACAGCAGCTTCATGCGCATGCGGATCGGCTTGTAGTTTGCGCGGTAGCGAAAGAAGCCCCACATCACAAAAAGGCTTCCGGCCGCGAAGACAGGCAGCAGCGCCATCACCTTGAAGTTAAGGTCGTTTCCTTCCAGCACCTCATCCACGCCATTCGCCACGCGACTCATTTCAAGAGCCTGATAGGACAGCTGGATGAGAAGAATGCGGGGCAAATCGCCGAAGATGGCGCTGCGGATCGGGTGGCGCAGTGAGTGGCGGTACTGCTGCTCAATGAGGCCAAAACCTTCCGGGTCGCCGACGCCGGCGCGCAGGCGGTCCAGCGTGACATCGCGCATCTGTTCCAGCCGATCCTGCGGCATATTTGGGTACATGTCCTCGTGAAAGTCGCGAATGATGTTCGCGAGGGAGACGGCGTCGCGCTCAAAGGCGCCGCGGCGGTCCTCCACACCTGGCCGCACGTAAAAGAGCGACTCCTTCAACTGCGCTATCGGCTCCAGCAGGTAGGACTTCACAATCTGCTGCGCCAGGTGGTAGCGGCCACGCGCCAGCGCAATCAGCTCTGTCGGCGTCTTACGGTAAAGCCAGATGAATGGTGGCATCGTGGCGGCTGCGGCAACGACGATGCGCTGCCAGTGCCGTGACGCCGGCGGGTTGTGGGCACGCTGCACCAGCGTCTTGAGCCGCAACACAAGACGCCGCGAGTCTTGCACACACAGCAGCAGCGCCACGGCACCATCTCGAGCCGTCACCGGGCGGTTTGCCCCTTCGCCGCCACCACTACCACCATTGAAACCAGGCTCCTGACCGTCTCTGTCTTCACCTTGCAGTCGGGTTGCCTCGTGCAGCCGCATCGAGGGGCTGCCCAGCAGCGTCTCATTCACCGGAGAAGCGTTGAAGAGGACGCTCTCGGCATACATCGGCAGCCCGGTGGCGTGCGTGGTGGATAGATTAACGTTCGTGCGGCCGTCCACATGGCCTACGTCACCCGGCCACCCAAAGTAGTCGTTCGACTCCAGTACCTCGAGCTGCCGGACGTTGCCGCGAAACATATCGCGCTGCTCCTGCAGCATTGACCACACAGCGGAGCGCAGCCTGTCGAGCACGAGCAGTGCCGCGGCGGCTTCCACCTCCTCCGCAGCCTCGACAACAGCCGTTTCATTAACACTGTCTTGCTCCGCAGCAGCTGCCGCAGCGCTAGTGGATACCCCGGCTGCATCGTCAAACGCCGAGCGCTGAACGCCGTACGGGTTTGCGAGGGCTTCTGCGCGGCCTTCTACGTAGTCGCGCGGCCGCGGTGCCAAGGGAGAAAAGTCGTCCGCCACCATCGTCACCGGGGCAGGGCTCCAAAAGATGCTGCTCTGCGGGGAGAGCAGGTCGCGGCGGCCCAGAGCGTAGGCGCGATTGACGCTGCTGTTCAGATCCGGTATCGTCGTCACGCTTACGCCACCACCTCCACCACCGCCGCAGTTGTTCGCCACGCACGAGCGCGCCGCTGCGGCCGCGGCAGCTGCGGCCATGGGCGAGGTCGTCATCTCACACTGGTGTTGAATCTGCAGAATCATCGAGTTGAGCTGCTCCAAGGAAGTGTAGGCGGCTCCAATGTAGCTCACGATGAGGCGGAACTCGTTCTTGAGAGTGAACATGTGACCGCTCGTCTCGTACTGCACCTCGCTGAGCTGCGCGCTGAGGCCGCGCGCCCACAAACCACGCCAGAAGCGACGCGAGGAGAGGGCTTGGTGGAAGGCAGCCTGGCGTGTGTGCTCCTGGGCCCATGACCAGTACCACGCACTCCACGCCACGAAACCTTGCACGCCGGACAAGTCACGCAAGAAGTGAATTACCTGGCAGCGAACCCAGACAATAAGGTGCAGCCAGCCCACAAGCTCCACCGCGTAGGCGTGGCGATCCCACCGCATCAGTGCCGTGGTACCAGCGGTGTTGTGGGACGCGACGGAGTGCTGCGTCGTGATGCGCGGCTGCGGCTGTGGAAGCTCGACTGGCATCACACCACTGACACCACCGCTGTTGCCGTTGGTGTTACTGTGCCATGGGCCTCCGTGATGGGTTGCGGTGAACGACGACGAGGCCGTGGCGAGGTCGTGCCGGTCACTTGTGGTCGATGTGTTGTACGCGTTGATTTGATCTTTGGTATACGCAGACGCCGCAGGTGTCGCACCAGCTGAAGCGGCTTTAGCAGAGCTTACGGGAGGCTCCGTATCGTTGGCATCCGGCTTTGCAGACACGTTGGCGCTGTTGCTCTTGTCCCCACTGCTGCTCTCGTTGAAAGGTTGCGTTTTCGTGCTGCCTAGCGTGGTGGACGGGGTGCCGAGCATCGACGTTGCGGGAAGAGGCGGCTGCCCTTTCCTGCTGCTTGGCCGCTTGGATTGCTCCGTCAATGCCGCGGAGTGGCCACTGCCGTCATCAACATTCGTGTTGTTGTTGCTGTTCGACGCGTCCTTTGCGGACCCACTGCTGTTACCCGGCGTGTGCCCCTCCGACGGCGGTGGCGGCGGCGACGACGTAGAGCCGTTGTTGTTGTTGCTGTTTGCGTTCGGCACGTCTGTGCGAACCGAACTGCGCAGCGTGTCCTCCAGGCTGCCGTCCTGTCCACCGTTGCTGCTGGTCTGGCGCCGCCACCGCCGCAGCGACGGATCATCGAGGTGAGACGGGGACGAGGACGACGCATCTGCCGCGCTGCGACCGCCGTGAGGAGACTGCGTTGACTGCGAGCTGGCGTCTTCGTTTTGACTGACGTGCAGCGCCCCACTGGCCTGCCAGGCGGTGTCATCCGTGGTGTTTTTGTTTCTTTTCTGATTTGTCCTCTTACCGCTGGTTTCACCATTGAGGTTGGCCGACAGGGGAGCGGAGTAGAAGCCGCTTACTCCGCCATTTAACGGCATGCCGTTGCTGTCGTGATCGTCGTCACGCAGCGTCGGCATTGACGCGGCTTCTTCGGAAATCTCCTCTTCCTCCTCTCTCTCTCCCACCGCGCCAATGAGAGCGTCTTGCGCAGACGGTGCACGATGGCACCGGGCAGCAGTCCGCCTTGATGCGATGCTGCTATAATTGTTTGTGTTGAAATTAGAGTCCTTATTGTTGCTGCTGTCCACCGTTGCTGCGGCGAGGGCAGCGGCGGCAGGGGTGAACGCGGCACGAACCCACATTGGCACCCCAGCACTCGCACTTAATGCGGCGTTCCTTGACGGTGGTGGTGGCTGCGACCCTACGGGCACCGTGGCCGCCGCACTCGTGGTGTGTGTGTTTAGATTGATGGTGGTGTGCTCCCGGCGGTACGGCCGGGTGCTGGCGCTGGCGTTAAAACCCACATCTTCACGTGGGTTGGCCGCAGAGGTCGCGGTGGACGGCGGAGCACCACGCCAGACCCACCCACGCAGCCAGTGCCACACCTGTGTGCTCCGTGTCTCTCCCGCTGCTGGATCGCCAGCGCTGCCGCGTTGCTTGCGAGGCGAAACGCCGTTGGACTCTGGTGGAAAGGAGACGGAGCGTGGCATCTTCCGCGCCGTCGAAGATGCCAATGCGCTGTTCGCATGTGTCTGTGTAACACCGGCTTTACTTGTGTGAGAAGTACTATTGTTGTTGATTTGGCTATACAGATAAGAGTCACCGACGTTAGATAGAGACTCGTTGGCAGGCGACGACACGTTGTGCAGCTCCGCCTTGCCGGCGCGCGTCACCGGTCCTGCGGCGGAGGGTTGAGCTGCCTGCACCCGCGCCAGCGACGACGGTGACAGCACCGTTCGCTCACACTCCTCCGCGCCGGGCTCTCGCGTGGAGATGCCGAGTGGGTTTGCCAGCGGCTTTGCGCCTGCGTCGTCCAAAATGATGTGTAGCAGCTTTTCCAACTCCTCTAGGCTGCGTAGTCGAGTCGTGCCGTATTGCGCTATGCGAGCTCCGCTGGCCGCGCCGCGCGGTAGATGCTCGGCAATTACGGGTGTGTGCGTCAGCCGTGCGTACGTCTTGCTAGACTGCGTCTCTAGAGCACTGGCGAAGCTCTGCCGATAAAAAATCGGCGTTCGTACGTCTACGCCGTAGTACGCCATTCTCCTCTTTCAAAATTGAAGTCCGTAAGCTATTGTGTTGACAAACCGTGAAGCTTTACTTCCTCTTTGCTAACTGCAAAAGGAAATAAAAGAAAGGGGATCTTACGCGAAAGCGTTTCTTACTGCTTCTTCTTTGGTGTGAGTGAGTGCTGCTTTTACAGCGCCAACAAAAACCTTCCGAAAGCTGCAACGCAAACGCAGAGAAAAGAGAAAAGAAAAGACGCGAGCTTGACACAGAAGCAACGTGTGTTTTTCGTATCAATGAAGCATAGTTTACGACGGTAAGCAGAGATCGTTTTGCAAAGACCTGCTTCTCCCTCTCTGTGAAAAGAAATCGGAAAGGAACTTTGAAACGCTTCGAACCTGGTTCGTTATCAAATATACGAAAAAAAAAAGGTAAGAAGAGGAAACTGAGAAGAAAAGCGCCTTCAACTGTATAATATGTTACACCTTTAAGATTTCAGTTCTTCTCGCTACTGTAAAGCGTGACAAAAAAAAATATGTGGAGGCAGTGAGCGAATTGGAAAAAAAAAAAATGGAGTGGCTAGCGTGCTATTGTTAATATATTCAAATTTTGCCTAACGTTTCAAGCGCAATGATAATAATAAGGTTACCTTCAACGGAAGATTGTTTATTCCTCTAATATATAAACCGTTAGAGATCGAAACTTTTTTGATTTCGAAAAAAAAAAATGTAATTAGTCTTTTTTAATAAACCGAGTTTGAATGAACTGTCGAGAAAGAGAAGAGAGAAGGCAAGACAAGCAAGGGAGAGAGATCAGAATCGCTTGCGGTATATAGCGATGAGTCTCTAAAATAGAATGTTGGAAAAGGGACTACAAACGAGAAATAAAAGCCAATGCAGAAGAATGGCAAAAAGTCATGTGTGGGCAGCACCTAAGAGAGTTTCTGGTATATGAGGCTACCTCTGTCGAAATCCACGTAAGAGAAGCCAGAGATTGAAAAGGGAAAGTGAGGAGTAGTGGTAATAAGGGAAACTACTTTAAAAAAAAAAATTGCGTCAAATTCAAAATTATCAGCGTGCATATAACAGAAAAATTCAGTAGAAAACTGAGCAGCAGCAACACAGCATGTTCAACCACCATTTTTTTTTTGTCCTTTTGTTGATGCGTACAAACGACTCTAATGCTCTTTTGATGAGCCTGACATGCTTTTACGCATTTTGCAGTGTCGGAGAAAGTGATGAGCTACTGCTTTTCTTTGATGTGTCGCACTAGTTTTCTTTCTTTTGAACGTCTGTCTCCTACAACGTTGAGCTTCATTTATTTGTTTGTCTGTTTGTTTGTTATTTGTTAGTTTTTTGTTGTTTTATTTGTCTGAGTTTTGCCGTCTGTGTTATGCTCTAATCCTAGTAGTGTTCGGCCATGAAGTGCGTTCAGCACCTCAACATCGGAATTCAGTTACAAGAGGGAACACAATGAAAGAAGAACTCGAAAACATACATGTCAAACAGCACGCTGGCACCGGTGGTCAGTGTTGTTGCTTGCTCTTACTCTTCTTTTTATTTACTAATTTTGATTGTGAGAGTACTCTTCTTGAAGGTCAGCAAAAATGGAAAAAGAAAGACCTTCGGCGAGAATTGTGATGAGATACTCATGTAAAGATAGCGCACAAGCACATGTCACCTATTTGTAGACGATTACAAGGAGAAAGAAAACAAAACATAAGAATTAATCATGAAAAGGTAAAGAGGAAAAAGGGGAAAAAAGAATCAAAACAACGTTTTTACGGATTTCGTACACTAAACAATATATATACTTTGATGGGGCTCAGGAAAAAAAAAGACAGATAAGCGAGGTTGAGAAGCGATACAGTAGTACATACACGTCCAAGCAAAACACACACACACAGAGACGCGCAGGGTGTCAAATAAAACTGGGTACACAAATTTTGGAAAATCTGTACTCTGCAAACGTGTCTTTTAATGTGAGCGTGTGCTTGTGTGTCTGCGCGTCTGCATTGAATGCTTCTCGTGAGCCAAACAAGAAAACACAAAACGAGGTAAACCATAAATCAAAACAATTGTTTTGCGAAAGTAATACGAATTGTCAAGTATTGCGGTAGAGTTTTGTAGGAAAAACAAGAAAATGGTACTCGCTTCCCTCTTTTTCTCTTCGCCTCTAAATTCTCTCTCTCACTTCGAAGTTTGGAAAAGGAAAAAGATAGTGAGGATGAACTGTTCCTTTTGCCCAGTAAAACACTTTCCTGAGATGCCTACTTGTTATCGCGCAATTATGCATGGTGGTAACACGAAACGCGCACGTGTCCTCAGTCATGCTCAGCTCCAGAAAGAGAAAAACGCTTTTTATGTTGAGGGGTTGGTTTTAAAAATAAAAATAATTTTAGCTTTATTGTTGCGGTTAATAAGCGTTACACCGACGCAAGCCACACAGACAAAAAGGATATTGAGTACTACCATCTTTGCAGTTCACTTGCGCTTGGTGCAAGGAAGCGCAGTCAACACGGAAGCTGATGACAATCAATAATTGCGGAAGAAGTGAGCAAGAAAAGTGCGGTGGACAAAAAAAAAAACAAGTAAAAGCAGACGTGCGCCTTGAGAAGATCATACGTTGCACACCAGAAGAGAAGAGAAGAAAAAGGTTGCGTGAAGAAAAGAAAAAGGACGGGGACATGACGAGAAGTCACCTTGAAATTTACCTTCAGCTTTCTGACCTCCGTTCCTCAGTGAAATGCCTTGCACATCAAAACAGCACATACGTGCAGCACGTACAATGTAAGTATCTGAGTGCTTGCAACACCATCCGCGTGCGTCTCCATAAATCATACTCAGCAAACCTCTGCCGAGATCTTGTGTGGCACAAAAAGTGAAAAAAAAAATGGAGACTACACGCACTAAATAGTGCCGAGGGCTGTGCGAAAAATAAAATTGTGTTTAGAAAGAAGAGAAATGCGCTAGCTCCCTTGAACGGGACGAACTTTACGAACGTTGTAAAATGGATGTTTTAGATATCAAAAGGTAAATTGTGGGAAAAAAAAGGCTAGAGAAGCATTGGAAGCATACCATCAAAAAGCAAAAGAAAGAGAAAAAGAAAAAAAAAATGAACCAATGTGCAGAAAAAGGCAAAAGGGAGTTTCAATTCACTCTCTCACCAACAACTCAGCGAGCTGAGCAGGGATAAGAGAGCACGCGAATATGATTCTCAAAAGATCAATACCAAAAACTACACCTCGCTACGCTATTGTACTAACTACACTAGTGTCCATCATTATGATTGTCACTCTGCTGTGAAGAGAAGAAAGCAAAGAAAGGAGGAAAAAAAAACCTCCTTTCTTTCTCAGCAACACAGCTTATTGACGTCAGAATTTTTTCTCATTCTCTTCTTTTCGTCTAGTGGCGAGCGGCCGCGTACGTCATCGGCTTCACGTTGTCGGCGTGGAAGTGCGCACCCGTGCACTTCTTGATGTCATCCACGGTAAGGCCCTCCGCAATCTCCTTCAGCACCAGCTGCTTGTCGATGACATCAAAGACGGCCTTCTCCGTCACAATGCGCGACGTGCAGTTGAGGCCGGTCACGGGCAGCGAGCACTTCTCGACGATCTTCGGCTCGCCGTTCTTGTTGCAGTGCGACATGACCACCACCACGCGAGAGCCGCTCGCGACGAGGTCCATGGCGCCGCCAGGGCCCTTGATCAGCTTGCCGGGGATACCCCAGTTGGCGAGATCACCGTTCGAGGCCACCTCAAGAGCGCCGAGCATCGTCAGGTCCATGTGGCCACCGCGGATCATCGCGAAGGAGGTGGAGCTGTCGAAGCAGGACGCGCCAGGCAGGAAGGAGATGGTCTGCTTGCCGGCGTTAATCCAGTCCGCACTCACCTTGTCTTCCGTCGGGAAGGGGCCCATGCCGAGCAGGCCGTTCTCCGACTGCAGCGTCACCGACACGCCCTCCGGAATGTAGTTGGCGGCCTCGGTCGGGATGCCGATACCGAGGTTGACGTACATGCCATCGGCAAACTCGAGCGCGGCACGGCGGGCGATCTTCTGGCGGTCGTCGTTCGGGTCCACGGAGCTCTTCTTCGCGCCGCCGCCGGACACGGTGCGCTTCTCAATCGGCACCTCGTACGAGGCCTGCACAACGTGGTTCACGTACACGCCAGGGAGGTGCACGTCGTCCGGGTGGATCTCTCCGTTCTCGACGATCGTCTCCACCTCCGCAATCACCGTCTTACCGCACTGGCCAGCCGGCACGTTAAAGTTGCGGGCCGTGCCGCGGAAGACGAGGTTGCCGCTCTTATCGGCCTTCAACGCCTTCACCACCGCGTACTCCGGACGCACCGTCGGCTCCAGCACGTACCAGCGCTCGCCGAACTTGCGGGTCTCCTTCGGCTCGGAGATCATGCACGGGTTGCCGGACTTGTCGTAGCGGAGAATCTGTCCACCGGTCTGGCGCTGGGTGCCGTAGGCGGTGGCCGTGTAGAAGGCCGGGATGCCCGCACCACCGGCGCGCATCTTCTCCGCCAGGGAACCCTGCGGCACGAACTCGAGCTCCACATCACCCTCCAGGTAGCGCTTCGTGAAGATCTTGTTCATGCCGACGTAGGAGCAGCACATGCGGCGCACCTGCTGCGCCTCGATCAGGCGGGCAAGACCGAAGCCGTCGATACCCGCGGAGTCGGTGTAGAGGGTCATGTCCTTCACGCCCTTCTTCACCATCGCCTGCACAACGGCGTCGGGGACACCGGCACAGCCGAAGCCGCCGAAAGCGACCTGGATGCCGTCCTTCATGCCAGCCACGGCCTCCTCCATGGAGCAGACCTTGTTGAGGCCGGACAGGCGGCAGTAAGTGCGGCGAAGCATTTTTTTGTGTGGGTGCAGAAATTGGGGTTTCTGGTGTGGTTTTTTTTTTTATCGATGAGGAAAGAAACGGGAAAAGGCCAAAAAAAGAGAAAGAGACGAATCGACGATAATCGTAGACGTTAAGTTTACTGCAATGTTGTAGTGAGGAGTGTAACGCGTGGCATTTATGTACCGGAATTGGGAAAATGAGAGATGGAGTAAAGGAGGTATAGAAAAGATGACTGGAGACCACAGCAACAAAACTGTTCGGTGCGTTTGTCCTAACAAAGAAGCAGATGTCTTTGCTTGTCGAAGAGAGGACATGGGTCACATAAATCATTTTGACCTCAGAAAAACCATAATAATAAATACAATTGCTTAGGATGGTTGTAGCACTTTTTTGTTTTTGTTTCTGCACTTTTAAGCAGAGCAATAATTTGTTCGTGTGCGACAAACCGCTGTACCTGAAGTGACCAACGTTTCAAATTGACGTAGCACAACAAGTTCTACTCACTATGAGAGTAACACACGGCACCAGTGAGAGCAGCCCTGGCTGGTGGCTGCTTACCAGACAGTACGTCTGACAGTCGCACGTGCGGCTGTGGAGGTCGCTCCTCCGTATCTGCAGCACCCTCACCTGTCGTGGGGTGTGGAGGGGTGCGCACCTCATTCACGTCTCCTGCCCTCCTGTCTTGGCGCTGGCGCTGAAAGAGCTCGAGTGCGACGTTTGGTGGGCGGAGAGCAGTCACTGCTGCTTGCACTCGCCTCAGCTCCTCCCTCACAGTCGCCTTGATCCGTTCTTCCCAGTGCTGCAAGCTTGCCTGTCGTTGCATCGCGTGCGTTTCCTCGTTGTCACGCATCGCCTCCAGCAAGTTGCCCACGGTGCGCAGCTCCTGCGTGGTCGTCATCATCCCTTCGAAAAGGCGCAACGCCGTTGCGCCTGTACACGTGTTGCCGCTATTGGTGTCGCTGCTGTTCGAGTTGCGCTGCCGTTGCACCGCAAACGCAGAACTTCGATTTAAAATCGAAGGCGCGTTAGAAGGCCTCGTGTCTTCTACAGCTGCACGAACGTAGGCTTGCACGTATGGAGACGGCGCGTTCAGCGAAGTTGCTGACGCGCTGGGCAGCCGCGTTGGCGTGACAACGGCACCGGACGGCATCGCAGACGGCGGCGGTGGCGGTAACCCCTGCGACGGTAACCCAGGCGGCGGTCGAATTCCTGCTAACCAACGCGAGCCATCGGGTGAATAACGCGACACAATAGGACTCGAAGCACCCTGGTAAACTGTTTTTCGCACAGTGTCCCTGCTGTCGCTGCCGCTGTCGCTCTGATGATGGTAGCCATGATGTTTCGTAGAGGTAGAGTTGTGCTGCTGCGCAAAGCCGCTCTCCTCTCCTTCCAACTGTGCGCGCTGCAGCAGCCCCTGCATCTGCTGGTACACCCGCTGCTGCCTGTCAGCGTGTGGCGAGACGGAGGCGGGAGCGGCCGCGTAGTCAACGGTTTTCCGCGTTGTGAGGCGTGGCGAGGCTTGCGTGGCGGCAAGTGCGCTAGCAGCGTCAACAAAACGCTCGCGCCGAGTCTCACCCAGCAACTCTTCTCCAACGCGCTCCACCTGCGCTTCGGCTAGCAGCACCGCCTTGTGTACTGACCGCAAAAGTGCACGGTTATCCAGCGAAGCACCAACCGAGTCGTGAAACAGCTCAGAGACACCGTTGCTTGGTGGCGGATTCGGCGTGTGACGATCGCCCAGCGTGGCCTTACCCATGCGTGTCCAGTGACTTTTCTCGAAGCTGGTATTGTGATACGGCACAGCAACGCCTTCTGCCACCTCCGTACGTTGCATGTCTTCCACCGCCTCTACAATGCGCCGCGCGATGCTGTTTTGCGCGTCCAGTACGCTGCCCTCCACCGCTGCCAGCAATGCGGCGTTGCTTCGTGTGGCTTGCAGCGACTCCACCTCCCGGCGTAGCAGTGTTGTGTGATGCTGCTCCAGCAGTAAGGCGCGCTTTGCCTCCGTGAGCGCCATCTGAAGTGTCTGTACCTCCGATGGAGGAGGCGAAACACATCGAGCTCGCGCATCAGCGGCAAGGCCGTTATCATTCACTGTTGCATTGTAAGTTGCAGAAGAAGGAGACGTGCCGAACTTGCTTCTAGAAAAGTCAGAGGTGGTATCTGGGCCGCGTGGTGTGACGCCGACTGCAGCATCTTGCCTCTCAGATGCTTTCAAATGCGTCTCCGCCGGTTGCTGTTTTAATTCGGCCACCTGCAAGCGAAGCTGCTGCAGCTCTGCAGAGAGAACACGTTCCATCTCCGCGCTGCGTGCGTCAGCGGCTGCCTGCGTCTCACGCGTGACACGGCGGCATCGCTCAACGACAGCTGTCAACGCGCTTCGCACCTCTTGGCGATGCTGTTGGAGCAGAGCCTTGCAACTCGCCGACAGTTCTGCGACCTTAAGAACATCTTTGTGTGCATCCGGTCTACCTGGGCCATTCTTTTTGTCCGAGGCGACGAATCCCTTTGCAGCCACCTCATCTTTCGATGTATTGGTCCCTTGCGTACATGACACAAATGAACCTTGCAAACAAGAGTGTTGCTCCACAGTGAGGCTTTGTACGACGTCGATGAGAGCATCCTCCGTCATCACAGCCTGCAGAGTCTGCCACACCTCATGGCCGAACTGCGTTGCGGTGCTACTATTTAGAAGTTTGGTGTTATCGTTCGTATCGCCTTCGCTGGGCAGCGCTGCAGCCCCAGAGACCGACAGCGCACTCACGTCGCAGGAGGTGAAAAAATGCGGCGGCCGCTCCAGCACACACGTGAGCTGGTCGCATAGCGTGCGGAACGCAAGCTGCGACACTGCCGAGCGCTGAGTTGACTCCTGCAGCGCATCTTCTAACCTCTTCACCACGCGCGTGTTTTCTTGCTCCGCAGCGCGCCTTGCCTCTTGCAACTGCTTCAGTTCTTTCTGCAAGGAGCTACACGACTGCTCCGTCGCCGTCAGTGCGTGTTTCACCTCAAGCAACTGTTGTTGATCTCTCAGTTGCGCTTCTAGTGCTGCCCGCAACTCTTCACGAGCCTCGGCCAGCTCTGCTTGCACGGCCAACGACTCTTTCGAGGCCGCAGCAGCTTGAGCTTGCATACTGCGACGCAAAGTTTCCCACTGCTGCAGCTTTTCTTCATGCGTTGCCTTCAGCGCGGTCAGCTCCGTCTGCCGCTCCAACTCCCACGCCAGCTTCTCTGCGGCGTGGCGTTGCGTAGCTGCTGCGAGGGCCGCCTCGTGCTCTTGACTGCGCCGCTCCAACTCGGACTGGATGTGCAACAGTTCTTCCAGCTGCACCTGCGCGTCCTCCTTCTCACGCACCGCCGTCTCACACAGCGCGTGCTGCAGCGCGGCTGCGCGCTCTGCTTGGTTCAGCTGCAAGCGTAAACGTTGTAGTGCACTCCTTGCTGCCGGGGACGTCACCTCGTTCACGGATTCACGGAGGCGTGCAGCTGACTGGTGACGCGGTGGTGAAGTTTGCAGTGGCGGTGGTGGTGGTGCAGGTGTGCTGTGCGTTTCCTCTTGCGCGACGTCGGGGGTTTTGTGAGGACTAAAGTCACGGGAAGGGGAGACCGATTGCGGTGGAGGCGACGATGACGGAGCAGCGGGTCGTGTCGGGGAAGGTGAAGTCAACGGAGCGCTGCGTGCTGTTTGATTTTCTGAGCCATTTCTCGCCTCCGTGGGTCTCATCTCAGCTGCGTGCGTGCTGTTTCGTGTGTAGCTCACCCCGCGGCTTCCCCTCGCCTCCTCTTGCTCGGTGGAAGAGAGACTTTGATAGTAGTCGTGGTGGTGATTGTTAGGGCTTGCAGAGTTGCCTCCCACGCGACCAGGCGACATCCAGGAGTTTGTCGTGTCAGGTGAGTCATCGACCATGGCAGGCGAAACCAAAACTTTTGTGCGGCGCGTCGTGGCATTCGGTGGTTCTGTTTCTCCGCTGGGCGTCTCCTTCAGCTTCGCGGGCGGCTCGGAGAGGGCTCGAGACGCGCTGTTGCGCAGTGCAGGGGGGAGGGGAATTTCGATCAGCGGAAGCGACTCGTCGTCGTCCGAGTCACCTTCACTGTTTGTAGTGTCCTTCGTTGTTGACGGCGTGGAAGAAGAGGCCTCGTGTGAGCCTGCAGCATGAGCAACAACGGCGGGAGGCTGAGAAGTTTCATGTGGCGTGTGTTCAAGCTCTACGCTGGTTTTTTTGTCGTTAGAGCTCTCCGATTTAGCAGCTGCAGGCCACTCAGCGCTGGGAATGTGTGGCAGAACAGCATGTTCGCGTGAAAACAGCAATGCTCCTTCTTCCGTCACAGAAGAAGTGTCAACTGTTTCTTGACATTTGTACGTTGTCGCTGCTCCTTGTCCCGAGTACAGGTTTCGTCGTACTACTGTTTTGACAGGTACTTCACCCTCGTTTACTGAAACCTCTTTATCTGGTCGACGCTCATGCAACGTCCACTCCGCTGGTGGTTGCTCGTCAGAGAGCGCGACACTCAACGTGCTGTGTGCCACCGGTTCGGTCAGGGTAGACATGTAGAACGCACGCATCGCGGGTGGTGACGGCAGCGTATCGTCACCGATGTTGTACGTCCCACGCGCGGCTGCGTGGCGTGGTGTATGAATAGCAGTCGTTTCCGGGGAAGAAAGCGAATTAAAGGAAGAAGAACGAACAAGCCGTGAAGGCTCCATCTTTGAGTCTTGCAGGGGCAGCAGGCGCCGCTGAATGTCGTTCACGTACTCTTGACAAGAGAGATGAAAGGCGAGTCCGCCGCAGTTCAGAAACGCTATAAAAGAGCAAGTGAGTTGTGTGTAGCTGCGTCGTCGCAAGGACTTTATTAGCATTCAGCTGTAAATAAAGTCAAGGAAAAAAAAAACGAGGTCTATGCAAGTCGCAAATCTAATTAACCTTCTTCCCTCTCTATGAGTGTAGTATGAGTGCAAGAGAGCGCTTTGTAAATTAACTCTATAAGCTGAAGTATCCTTTACTCTAGGTCAATTGTTGTATTTTGGATAAGATTTCGGTTTTTTGTTCTTTTAAGTGATTGAGAATGCAACAAGACCGAAAGAAATCTAGTTGTGGATGTATTCCTCACATAAACCATGTGTGGCGATAAAGCAGCACAACTCACAAGGTCTAGTCACACCTAATGATGCAAAACTGTGTGCTGGACTCGATTTGTGAAGCAAAAAAGGGGCAAAAAA
>MDUD01006855.1:0-16728 GCA_002216565.1 Crithidia mellificae | reverse complement strand
ATAGTATTTCGTACGTCTAGCTCTTTTAATTTCGTTTCTTATTTCTGCCTTTTTCTCACTTACACACATTATTTCATCTTTTCTATTTTACTTTCCTTTTCGCTTTCTTTAAACAGATACTTTGTATCAAACTGTCCATTTTATAAATTACAAATGAAAACTACGGTAGAAAGTCTCCCACAACTCTGAAGGACAAAACGGTGGTTGCAGTTACGGTTTTGTCCGTTGGTTAAACGTTGTGCGGACAAAAACATTCGGAAACTATACTCTTCGAATTCTGGTTGTAGTTGCTATCAAACTTCGACTCAAATCAGGGCTTCTGCTAGGCGTTTGCAGAAAAGCAAATTTGCGGTGCGTGCTCGGGTGTGGGGAAGCGCATCGCGAAAGGAGTAGGAAAGAAAGCACACGTCAGCAGCTATTTTGCCGGCTGAACTTGATGCTCATTTGCAGCGCTGTTAGAGCTCAATATTTTCAAGACGGGAGACGGAAGGAACAGGTGTGAGTTTGCTGCATCGTTGTATTTGTCAGTCCTCCGTTTTCCATTGCTTGCTTTCCAACAACTTTTTTCTCAGCGAAATGTTCCGCGGAATGCTTTCTCATTGCAAACGGATATCACAAAGCGTCAACAAAAAACCAACAGTAATAAAGCTGGTTGTTTAAAAGTGATTTTTGCATCAGACGCTGTATGTGTTTGGAGATCAGCACCACGTACCCCCTTTTTTTTCTAAAGAGAAAGGCTTGCGCTCCACACACACACACACACACACAAGCTTTTTGTTGTCTACTGGACAAAGAAGACACATACTACAGGAGCAATGGAAGTGCCTGGAGATTCACCCGACCACGGCCGAGATGAGGCAACACAGCGCTTTTATCAAAATCGGCGCACCTCCACACCGCACCCCTCCGTTGAGGACACGATAACGTCCTCCACACAAGACACCGCGCCACAAACCTCCGCCAACGCTTCCACTTCTTTAAAAAACGAGATGGCTTTGGTTGACAGTTTAGAGGCGTTCATGAACAGCAACGAAGAGGATGCGATAGGACTGCTCGCCACCTTTACCCAGCTCACCGAGCGCGACAAGTTGAAAGTGCTGGGCCAGCTTGAGGAGGAGAGAGAAAGCGCTGCGGGCTCTGAGCAGGTCCAAGCGAACGAAAAGACTTTAGGCGGCAACAATACCGCAGGAAAAGATAAACCTGTTGCGAACTACGCAGAACTGCGACGGCGCCTGCAAGAGCGGGAGTCAGAGCAGCGACGTGTGGATCAGCAGCGGCAGCGTCACAAGGAGAAAACAAAAGACATCCATCGGCATGTTGATGTAAATAGCCCAGCAACAATGCGTAGCGCGAGTCCGTCGCACAACTTTTCGCTCCTGCCTTATACGTCTGCGGAAGATGTCGAAGTGGATGAACTGGAGACGGTGGAGCTGGAAGACGGCACGCACACCGGCAACCTCGTTGCGTTCTTCGACAAGGGCGTGACGAACGTCTCGACGAGCTTTGACAACTTCTTTGGCATTCCCGACGAGGCTACTCTGCTCAAGGGAAACAGCAAGTTAAGTGCTGCCTCCCGCGAAACGGGCAAACCCGCTGTGGCCCCTGACACCGTCGTCAGAGCGCAGCCAGTGGTGATGACGTTAGACGAGATTCTCTCCTTAGACGACGCGGAGCAGCCATCCCCTTCGCAAGATGCACGACAGCCTCCACACGCCAGTGCTTTTCCTTCCCCAACGGAAAATGCTGCTGGAGAAAAACATGAAGAAGCACGAGCAGCGCGTGACAACCATTTGAGGTGGCCGAGAGAGAGTGCTTTGCGCGTTGCGGCGTCTGCTGACGCCGCCTCTTCTCACTCCGCTTCTTCGTCTTCTACATCGATGCCCAGCAGCGTCTCCCTTCCGGGTCTTGAAGAAGCGGAAGATGCTGCAGCGCAAGATGGCGTGGTGGTGGTGGTGGGTGAGCACCCAAGCGAATCGGCTGCACGCAAAAACCTGCAGAGCCACGCGATTGATGTTCGCACCTCTGCTGTTGCTACCGATCTTCTTCGGGTAATTGCCGAGCACGATGACTGCGTGCAGAGATTCGCGCTGGATCCACTATTCGACTACGATGCTGATCTTTTCGGTGAAGCTTTTCGGAACGAAAAGGCGTGGCGGCAGTAGAATTCAAGCATGTTTAACAAATTTCTTTCTCCTCCCTTGATTTTTGCACATGTTACTCAGCTTTTGTTACTACTCTTCTGCGGCGCGCGCTGTGCCTCTCTGCTTGCATACAAAGAAAAAAAAGATAGACTCACCTGTGTCGGGAAAGAGGGCAATGGACCTCCAAAACAGTGACATTATCTGCACTTGCAAGCAGAAGTTATAAATTTTGCAAAAAAAAAAAAACAATTTCTCCATAAATTTGCTCGCGAATTTATTAGATTGAGCAACTGTTACTAGTATTTCTATACCCTCCTTTTTCTATTTACCCCGCTCTCTCCGTAAATTTTTCAATCTTGATCATGTCTCATTAAAGGTTTAGGAAAGAAAAACCTCTTTTTCTCTGCGACCATTTCCACCAACTGGACCAAACCTTTCCTTTTTTTTTTTTCAAACCTTTTACTCATCTCATCTTCAATCACTTCCGTGTTTTATTTTTCTTTGCAACGATCAATTTATAGGATCTTTTCCTTCACTCTTGTTGCGTTGTAAGTCAACATTATAATGTCCGAGTTAGCTGCCCAGACCTTCAACTCCATCCCTTTCTATAAAGGGTACCTTCCGCTGAAGGAGGCGCAGCAGGCACAGTCTTACGTAGTCCTTGCCCTCACCAGCGACCATGCCTCACTGCCCTACGACGATGAGGCGTTTGCCCTGCACTCCTTGAACAGCTACGCCGCGCTGAACAAACAGCAAAAAGGCCCCGACTTCCCGTCCACGCCGGAGTCGAGTGCGATCGAGCGGCACACCCCACTGCTGCACCCAAGCGCCACGACATCGCCGCCGCCGAACCTCGACAAGTCGCCGCTGGTGAACAGCAGGGTAACACCCAATGACCACAACAGCCGCGGCACGCCAGCGCCGCTGAACATGAGCATTGACTCCTCTGTGGCACAGGCCGTAGCAGCCCAAGCCGCAGCGGCTACCTTAGGCCCCTCGCAGGGCAGCGGCGTCTCTTTCTACCTCTTTCACAAGCGTGACGTGCAACCACCGCCGATTCGCTTCTACGTATCTCCAAAGAAGGTGCATCGATGCTTTCTTGGGTGCGAGAAGACGAACTGCGCGTGCGAGCGAATTCACTTCCGGCCTGGTGCGTGGCGCATGCGGTTGGACACGCTGCCGCGTCTGCCTCTCATGGTGGCCCGTGCCGGACAGTACGTGCGGCTCGCGCAGAATCAAATTGCCCCAACGGCGGGTTACTTCTTTGCGCTGGGGCTGAAGGCGGCCAACGTGCTGCCCGCCGTGGTGCCGACGATGTGCCGCTTCAACAAGTCGTGCAAGAACGGTATCAGCTGCCTGTACATTCACGCCGACAAAGGTGTGGGCCATCGGCAGGAGCAAGCCTCTGATGTGCCGCTGCGCAGCTGGGGGCAGTACGTCATCGAGGACGCGCTCTCGCAGGAGGAGGCGAGCGCGTTTTACGAGTTTCTCGAAGGGCAGGGCGTGCGCACGGTGGGCGACATGCAGGTGCTGGGCAACGCCGCCTTCGACAGCCTCGCCATTCGCGTCCCTCCGCAGTGGGCCGAAGCCTTCCTGACGCTGTCGTCGCTGCGCGACCTGGACACAAAGATGCTCCTGCGCGAGGCCCTCCTGGCCTTCCCGCGTGTGGAGGAGCCGGTGGTCCTGCCAGACTATCTGCAGCGCGTGGGGGATCTGCTGAACCTGACCGCGCCGGCGTTCGCCCAGCTCTCGGTGGCACCCTTTGTGATGGACGCCTGCTCGATCATCCGCGCGCGCTACGAGCTGGACGAGGCCTTCAACATCATCGACCTCAAGAAGGAAGACGACGACTCCTTCTTCAACGTCGTGACACGCATGATCTTAAACTTCCGCGAGCACCACGCACACAACAGCTGGCGCAAGCACGACCCGACGCGGCCCATTGTCACGTCGGTGCTGACGTTTGTGGACGTGAACGCCTGCCACTGCCACCGCAACGGCGACAACGCAGACAACACTGAGCTGGAGCACATTGAGGCGGTCGTGTCGGACGAAATGGCGGCTGTGGTGGGCGTGCCGAGCGGGTCGTGGTGCCACTGCCCTCGGCGGACGGTGATTGCGGTGAACTACGAACTCAGCACCCCGAGTGGCTCGCGCTGCTCGGAGCAGAACGCGATGGGCAAGCTGGCCTCTCTCGGCGTCCCGACGTGGGGTGTGCGAGAGGTGTTTGTGCACGGCACGAACGTGAAGAAGGAGGCAAACCCGCTCTTTCCGTGTGGCGTGTGCGAAAACATGCTGCAGAAAGTGACGAAGGATGTCATGTCGCACTACGGCGGCGACGTCACGCTGTACATGTTCGACGCCACGCACCCGCGCAAGATCGTCTTCTTGACCATTCCGGAAATCTCGAACCGCGACGGGGCCAGCTTTAAGAAGTTTGTGGCAGAAGACTTGCGTGACCGTCAGCCAAATTGAGCAATGTTCGGCAGCTCACGGGAGGGAAGCAAAGAATAAATATCTATTTCAAGATATTTTTTGAGCTGCTTCCCTTTCTTCTTCACTATGTTCCTCATCTAATTCTACTAACGTGTGTTCCTTCTTCAATTCGCCTGCTTATCTCTCAGAGGGTCATTTTTGTTTTCCTTTTCGTCCATTTCACTACTTTATTTTCATCACATCAGATCGCAAAGCAGGCAAGGATGAGATTGCAGGTGATGATCTGACAGCGCTTGCTGCCTTGCGTCCGCAAATTCTGGTATGTCTTCTTTTCCCCTTTCTTCCCCTCAACTCGAGCGTCCTTGGCAATGGCGAATGCAGCTTTAATGTCACGTTAAGTTAGCTTTTCTTTCTCCTTTTTTTGATAATGGGTTCAATCAGACATGAAACATGTATTCTGTCTATTGCAATCGTGTTGCCGCATCAACAGCTCCAAGCACTTGATGAAGTAAATTAAAAATTGCCAAACTAAAGCCTTCCTTCTTTCGACACTGACAGAGCAAATCTCACGGGCGTCACAGTGCGCTTCTGCTGACCGCGATGAAGCTTCCACGAAAGACAAAGTAATTTGACTTGAATACTGTTTTTTAAGCACCGCTTGTCGTTTTTGAATGAATTCAAATCGATCTAAGAAAAAAAAAAACCTGTTCGATTGAATTTCTTTTGTTCAAGATACTGTTGGCTCTTTCACTCTCTCTCGCTCACTTTGCTTTCCAATTCACTACCCAACAAATCATATATCGAGCAGAGAATCAACGCTGCAACGAACACAAGAGTAAACTTTCACTTGTTCACGCATTCTTTTTCTGTTTTCCTTCGCGGGGAGCAGCGTCTTTTTGACCTCAGATCCAATACAGTAGATAGATTCATCGTTATTATATCTTTTCTCCTTTTCTCTCTCGTTGGTGTTTTCAACCCTCGTCTCTTTTTTTTTTTGCCTTTCCGCGTAATCGTCGTTGCCGTCTATCTGCGATCTTTGCTGAAAGAATTATAGACGCTCCTTTCTCTTATCCACGTCTTTCTTTGTTGGCGCTCACGAGCACTTTAGAGATACAAAAGCGACGACAGTAGGAGAAACCCACCTAATACACACACAAAAATCGAATTTATCATGTCTGCGTTGTCGGAGCGATTAGTGAAGCAGCTGCTGCGTCTCCGTGACCGCGAGTTGGAGCTAGAAACAAAGCAGCACGAGTTGGACAACAAGATACATCAGGAGGAGCAACTGCGTAAGGACTTGGAGGCGCAGAAGGAGACCTTGGCGAAGGTGCTGAGTGTGCAGAGCACGCTGGAAAAGATGAACGAGGAGTCGGAGGCGAAGTACAAGGAGGTGCAGGAGCAGGACGCCGAGCAGCGCAAGCAGATCTCCGATGAGCTGAAGCAGCGCATTGCGGAGGCGGACGAGGTGTCAAAAGACTTGGCGCAGCGAGAGCAACGGGCGGCGTCCCGCAAGGACCTGCTGCTGAAGCAGCAAGAGATCTACGACTCCCACTCGAGCTCTGGCAAGGAGAAGTTTGAGGAGTTGGTGGCAAAGCGTGAAGTAGAGACGGCAAGCTTGGCGGAGAAGAAGGAGGAGAACGTGCGCCGCGTGCCAGAGCTGAAGGCGCAGCTGGCGGCAGAGACGGAGGAGCTGGCCAAGGCAAAGGTTGAGCAGGAGGCGCTGAAGGCGAAGGTAGATGACTATCTAACCCGCTTTAGCGAGATTCAGTCTCAGCTCAGCG
Organism: Crithidia mellificae; assembly: GCA_002216565.1. Classification (NCBI taxonomy): domain Eukaryota; phylum Euglenozoa; class Kinetoplastea; order Trypanosomatida; family Trypanosomatidae; genus Crithidia; species Crithidia mellificae. The sequence continues at coordinate 10,370 of MDUD01006855.1, read as the reverse complement.
AGGCAAAGAAGGTGTACGAGGCGGCGACGGCGAACAAGGACCGCAACCTGCGAGCGCTGAAGGCGCTGGAGAGCGATTTGGAAATGCTGCGCCGCCGCGCCGCCACTAGCAAGGCCGATCGCGACAAGGAGCAGGCGAAGGTGACGGCCCTCGAGGAGAAGGCGGAGGCCACGCGAGCGCAGATTGCGAAGTTCGACAACATTACGAAGATGCTGGAGAGCAGTGACGAGGCTACGGCCTAGGTAAATTACATGATGCAAGCGCCACGTCACGCGCAAGTCGCACAGCATTTTCAGATGTGTTGTGGCTACGGTCAGCGCCATTCTATGCCTTACACAATGAGCAAACGTGCTTTCTGGACTCACTTGGAAATTTTTTTCTTTTTGCTTACCTTGGCTATTCTTTTCAGCTGGTGGCGTGACTTTAGATTTGTAACGCAGCTGTGGCGTGTTGTTATTTTTTTTCCCCGTTTTTTTGTCATGTTTATGACAAATACAGACAATTATGCAGACAATGCTGTAGTTTTGGAACAGCAGCATTAAAATAAAGTTATCAAGAAAGAAAAACTTGTTGCAAGGGAACCATAACAATTTTCATTCTCAGCTGCTGTTTTATTTTTCAAGAAGCTCTGCATTTCTCAAAGCCTGAGGCAGACGAGTTCCTTTCTTTGATTTGAATACAAAAAAAAATAAGAAAGTACCTTTCTAAAAGAAGTTCTGCTCTCGCTTTTCTTTTCCCTTCGTATGAGCTTTATATCATGCAATCGCTTGTTACTGTTGTACAATCTGTTTTCTTTTTCTTTTTTTTTCCCCCACCTTTGGCTTGCGATTGAACGGCAACTAGGAAACATACAAAAAAGTCTTTGACACACATTTGTTGTCTTTGAAACAAATCAACAACAACATAGTCACGACACACTGCGCGTGCACATCATAGCCCACCACAAAAACACAGAGAAGCACTACTAATCAATTGTCGTCTAATGTACAGCGAAAGCGAAGTCGAGGACTACGACGAGTACGTTTCAGAAGATCACAGCGAGGAGCTTAGTGCGGCGGAGCTCGTAGAGAAGCAGATCGAGGCGCGTGACAACAAACTGTCGCAGGCCTACCAGTCTTACGCCTGGACGTTCGACGACGACACTGGGTTTTTCCGCACGGCTTTCGCCAACTTTTTGCCAAAAGACGGCGCACACGAAGATCGGTGGAATGCCAAAACAAGCCCTGATTGTTTTCATGCCGTGTCAGCCTTGCTGAACAGCGCTCCCGCTGACGGCGCCGTGATTGCAGTCGATGCAAAAGAAGCACTCAAAGGCGGTAGTGCCAATGCGGTGCAGGCAGCAACTTCTCTCGAAAAGAGTGAAGCTCCCACAACACCATCTCGGGCTTTGGCGACAGGCATTGACACTAACAAATCTGATGCTGTAGGCCTGCAGCCGTCTGGCATTTACATTTTATCGATAGCGGAGGGCAAACCGTCACCGGCGTCCCGCTTCCTCTGCGACAACTTCACACGCTGCGTGCTCATTCCAGTCGACAAGGCGCGCAACCGCGCCGACCTTCGCGCCGCACACGCCGAGGCGTTTCGCGGGATGCCGGGCGTCAGTGAAGAAGGCCTTGACGTGGTGCCAGGCTACAAGCACACCGAAGCGTCCGGCTGGGCCCTGCCCATGTCTGCCCATCCCGACGTGGTGGCAAAGCTGAAGGAGATGTACCCCGGCTGGCGGACCCCGACGGCGGCGGACGTGCAGCTCTTCACAAAGCCGGAGCGGAGCGGCACTCGCGCAAACGAGTCGGCGTCAGCGCAGCCCTCCGCCGCACCGTCGCCATCGCGCAGGTCGTGGACGCGCAACGCGGCGGCGCTCATGCGCAGCAAGGAGCGCTTTCATGCATGCGTGGAGGCGGCTGGCGGGTGGATGAACGTGGTCTTCGTCGCCGTGGACGTGGAGGCCTTCACGGTGACCGCAAACAGCATTCCCTTGCCCGCTGAGTACGCTTTTGTGCCGGTGCGCCGACCACGTGGCCCTGCACCGCACAGGAGCCAACGGAGTGGTGGCGCCGCAGCGCACGACGACGCGCACCCGTCGCGAGTGCGCGGCCTTCATTTCTTCTGCCACCCGGGCCGTGTGCCGACGGAGGCGGAGGAGACGGTGCTGTTTACCTGTCTGGACACCCACCTCATCCCTTACCACAGCGCCACCTTCCTCACGCACGACTACCGGACGAAGGTGCGACAGATCGACACAGCCTACGTGCAGAACCCACGTGTGGTGCTGATCAACAAAGGCTCAGCGGAGAGCCCGACCGTGATGGACATGCAGGCGATCCGCTGGCTCTACGGGGCCGCGCTGTGGCAGCAGCACCGTTACTGCGGTGTAGAGACGCTGCTCGCGAGCCGGCACACCGCAGGCGCAGCGGCGTGGATTCCAGAGGCGGAGGACATTCATTGCTTCGACGTGAGTGTGTTGGAGGCCGCCGCCGCGGAGTGCGCGGGAGTAAACGACGCTGCGAAGGACGAAAGTGAACGCGGTGGGGAGACGAAGGCGCAGGCCGCGGCGAGAGGCAGGAAAGCACAACAGCCGCAGTGCTGCTGGTACCACGCGGTCGTGGAGAAGAACGAGGAGCTGGCGATGGACGGAGTGCATTGCGCGCAGCGCGACGCCGAGGTGCTGGCGCGGCGTGTGGAGGCCGCGCTTGAGAAATGGCAGCCTGGTCAGTCAGCGATGAAAGCGAGCGCCGCAAAGAACAGCGGAGTCAAGTGATTCTGTTTGCTTTTGCTTTCATTGCGCTGTTCTAAACACACAAACCTCAGAACCTAATTCTCCTACTTCCGCAGCACAGCCTTAGTAAGGTTGCATCAGCTTTGGCGAGGAGTACGCGGGGAAAGAAACGGACCTATTCTGTTCTCCTGTGTCTTTTTGTACCTTGCTTTGGTTAATTGGATTCTTCAACTTCTTTCATACCGTTGGTGAGCACGAAAAAGGCTATCAATTTGAGTATCACTTCTTTTTCATTTTCTCTTGGTGTATCGCCACCGAGTGCATTTTACCTCTTTTTTCTCAGGCGAGCTGACTATAACCGCCCATTTTCCCCTCTGGTTTAATCGCAATCGCTTTTTATGTTTTGTGTGACTTCCTTTTACATCAACCACCTTTCAGAATTTAAAAAAAAGGAAGGAAGAGGCCTTTTGCGTTCGCTTTAATAGAATAGGGAAAAGGTTTCCGCAAATTCAAATGGCAATCTTGATTGAGTAAAGTTAAAATACCTCTGCTCTAGTTATTTATGCCAACTCCAACTGATTGTGAAATACACTCATACTTGCAATGCTAGAAAGCTTTACTATTTTGGGTGATGCTTTTCAAATCAATTCTCCTCTAATAAAACAAGCTTTCTTCCTCCTCTATACTTCTCTTTTGTTCCAACTTCACTTTTTTTTTCTCGCGGTGGCAGAAAAGAAAGGAGAAGCACAGCTGACCGGCAAAACATTAAATTTCTCTCGGTCCGTTTCCAACATTCTTTCCTCTGCACTAAAGTTTCCACTATTCGTGAACTCTTTCTTCGTTCTCTTGAATTTTCTCCTAGATCATCCTTTGTTGTTTCTTGTCTCTTTTTCCTCTTCTCCATTCCACACTGCACTTTTCATTTTTGTTTTGTCTTCTAAAAAGGAACCACAGTTTTGCAACATGTTCCGTGCTGTTCGCATTCTCCGTGGCGTGAGCCCCTTCTCCATCTTTCTGATGGACCAGAAGGCGAACCCCTCGCTGAAGGGCGTGTCGATTGCCAAGCGCGGCCGCATGCTGTCGAAGATGTACAAGGAGTTGTCACAGCAGCAGCGCAAGGATCTGCAGAAGCGCGCTCAGAACCACCCCAGCCTGAACGGCAAGAAGCTGCGCAAGAAGCGGACCCGCAAGAGCGAGTTCTCCGAGTTTGTGCGTGAGAACTACAAGGTGGTGAAGGGTCTGAACTACAAGAAGCGCTTCTCGGCGCTGTCGCAACTGTACGAGCTGCGCAAGCCGTTGGATGTGCAGGTGGCCAAAGCCATCGAGGAGGTCCAGGCGAAGAAGAGCGTGAAGCCGGCGAAGAAGGCAGTGAAGAAGGCCGCGGCGAAGGCAAAGCCCGCGAAGGCGGCCAAGGCTGCGAAGCCCGCGAAGCCCACAAAGCCCGCAAAGCCTACGAAGCCGGCGAAGGCTTCCGCGGCGGACTCTGAGATGAGCCCCAAGGCGTAGAATTGACTGATGCGCTTTGTCGGGTGCACTTTGTTCTTCTCTTTTCAACCTTTAGAATTTTTGTAATTGTTTCTCTCTATTTACTTTTTCTGTGCCAATTGTACCATTGCTGTCTTTTTTTCTTTTCCCTTTCTTCCGGTCGTAGCGGGCGTGCTCTTTGGTTGAGCAAGCGAAGCTGTTGTGGCTAGTTTGCCACTTTGTTCGTTGTTTTGTTTTTTTCTCTGACGTCTGGTTCTGTCTTCAGCAAGTTGTTTTTTGCTGCTCATTTGTGCTTTATTTTTTTTTACATTCTCTTTTTGTTTTGTTCGTTTTTTCTCGCTCTTTCGTTCCCCAACGTTCACGTTCTTTTGTTTTGCAAAGCAAGATTCATGCATGTAATTGTATATCCGCTTCTCTTAACGTGTCTTTTGTGTTTTGCGATAGAGCGTGACAAAGACAAGAGAGGAAAAATAACGAAAGCACAACCTAAAACAGGTATTTTCGAGTAATTACGAAAAAAAAAAAATGACATTTACTTCATTTGCACCTTTATCCTTCTTGAGTGTGGCTGCGATTTTGTAACTGAAGCGAGCAAGAGTTTTAAAGCTCATGCAGTCATAGCGCCGTCGCTATCACAGCTTTCCACAAGCGAACACGCGCCGTGCTGCCACTTTGGCTATGTTCAAGTCAAGTTTCTTTTTTTCGTCAAGCCTCAACGCAAGGATGCGCGAGCTGGCTCTGATCTTTCGGCGCTTGAGTGCTGTCCTACCACGTATGTACCTGTCATCGGTCCAAACTCCACTTCTGGATCTTCTTTTTTTTGCCCTATAGATCTTTATTTTTTTCGTCTCGATCTTCTGGTGCTTAATGTCCCATTTCTCAGAAAATTGCTTGTGTAAGCCAGATTACGGTTAAAGACAAAGAAAGCAACCTTTATGTGACTACGCAAGAAGCAAAGGACGTTTTTGATTTTAAACTGCGTTCGATTTCCAATCAGCTTACGCGTTTTAGTTCTGCAACGGTTCTGTGTCATCAAATCGTTTGCAGCAACTGAGAAGTCTCTCACCGCAAGGTTTTATGCCCATTGGTATGACACAGGGGCTTCAACCGTGTATGATGGTGTTTTTGTTTCGTTTAAATGGTTTGCAAAGTTCGGTGCAACATTAGTGTAAAATGATAAATTGCTGGTCCGTATTTATACTCTCTGCGGATGACGAATGCGAGAAGATGTATGCTATTAAAGAGACAGAGCTTTTACAGGTTGTATTATCTCTCCTCTGTATTTCAATTCGAATTTTCAATTTGGCTTTTTCCATTCCCCTTCCCCCCTAATTTACTCCGCTGATGAAGCGCAAACACTGCTTTGTAGTGTCCTCCCTAGCCGTCACTCGCACAACTTACTTGCACCTAAGCGTACACTTCCTCGTCAACTTCTTCTTAACCGGCTGGTGTACACGCTGCCTTGCCGCTTTCTTGCTTCTTATTATTGTTTGCATTATCGCCCTTGGCTCTTCGCTACACTTTGTGTATCCAACTTTACTTTTTCGACTAGCGTGAGACGCATTGCATTTTTTATTCGCAGCACCAACAACAGAAACAAAATATCAGTCTTATTTCCTATTAGGAATCTATTGTCAATAATTGCATTTTGTGCGAGTATAAGTCAGAATTCCTTTTTTCTTATCAAATTCAAGAGTCCCAACCACCGCTTCTGTTTTGGCCTATTGTACTACATTCAGAAGACTGCTTTTAATAGCAAAAACAACAACAAAAGGAAACACAGTTTAATCCAATGCCGCAATCCATTGCGTGGCGGTGCATTAAGGCACAGACGGAGCTGGCGCACCTGTCAAACTCCCTGCCGCCGCAAGAGTCGTACGAGAAACTCATGTCCGTCATTAACCAAAAGGTGACCGAGGCCTACACCAAGGTCACCCGCATCGACGAGTCGCTGCGCAAGCGCGGTATTCGCCTGCCCTCGCCAGACGCCAACAACTACGAGTGCAACAGCCCCAACACCTCGTCCTCCGAAGCCCGACCTCCCGTCATTGTGTTTCTCTGCGACATCGAAGGCACGACGACGCCGCTGCCCTTCGTGCGGAACGTCATGATGCCGCTCGCCGCCGCGCACGTGGAGGACTACGCGCAGGCGCACTTCCCTTCCGACGCAACTTTTGTCTCACACGTGGAGGCTGCGGCAGCGGCGGCGGGGGCGGCGGGGGCCGCGGCCCCGGCTGATCCGGCCATCGCGGAGTCCCCAGACGCACCACCAGCGAACACGCTACGCGGCGCCTTTGCCACGGCGGAAGCGGCGAAGTTCGCTGATGACGCGGCCAACGAGGCGGTGCGCAAGCTCTTCTGCATCCACTTCCGGCGTGAAATGGAGGCGGGCAGCAAGGAGGCGTACATGAAGGCCGTGCAGGCCGCCATCTGGGAGGAGCTCTACGCAACCGGCAAGCATCAGACGCAGGTTTTTCCCGACGTCAACGAGTTCTTCCGCTTTGCCGGGGATGAGGCGATGCGCGACGTGACACACATTGCCCTCTACAGCACGGGCAGCATTGCAGCTCAGCAGCTGCTCATGCGCCACACCCCGTACGGTGACTTGAACCCGTTCATCTCCGCCTACTTCGACCCGACAACGGTGGGCACAAAGTTGACGCCGAAGAGCTACATGCGCATCCGCAACATGCTTGCCCAGCAGCTCAACATTGGGTCGCCGGAGAACTTGCAGATCGTGTTTCTGACAGACAACACGAGTGAGGCGTCTGCGGCGGACTCATCGGGGGCCATTGACTGCCCCGTGTTGTGCGTTCGCCCATTGAATGAGTGGATTACAATTGACACCATGCTTTCTGTGCTGGTGCCTTTTGTCACGTCATTTACGCAGCTGATGCGGCCCAAGGAAGAGGTGGATTACCGTCAGCTGGTGAAGGACACACTGTCTATGATGAAAACCACTAACAATTAGACGTGCGATAGTAAACTACTCCCTTGTGTGTTTCTTTTTTGATTCCCTCTTTTCTTCTTTCCAGCTGAACTTTGGAGGTAGAGCACACGCTGCTCTGGCCTCATTTGCGGATGTGCTGAATCAAAATTTGCTATTCCCTCACCTTGTAGTAAACTGTCTATCCTGAAGAAACGCACTTTTTAAATTATATATACGATTTAAATAACCCAACATCTGGTTCGGCTACGTGCTATTGTTCTTTTTACCTTGATTTAATTCTATCCCCTTTTCTATTCTTCTATTCTCAGTTTTTGTCGTTACGCTTTGTAAATCTTCACTGTTGGTCATTTCTTTCTTTCTTTTTTCCTCAATATGAGAGCAAACTATAACGATAGTTCAAATACGGTCACCTTTGATGTCTAGCAACCTAAATCTTAAAAAAAATTCTTAAAGCGTTTGTGCACGTATGTAAATATTGCTTTTAGAGCGAGCACACACACCCACTAACACACAGTTGAGTAAAACGCATTGAGTATCCTAACTTTTTTTTCCCTTTTCTTTTTCTTATCTGACGTGCGACTTGCTCGCTTTTGTTTTTCTCTCCCCCGACTCTGGAAACCCATGTAAAGAAGATATTATGAGGAAAAGCTTGCATTGCCAATGCACGAAATGATTTTTTTTTCTTTCATTGAGATTTATTAAAACAAATTTAAGCGGTTCCAGACCTAAGTGGCTTCTGTAAAATAGCCCTACTACAGCTTTTAGCGCGTCATTAGCAGAACTCGACATTTGAGCTGCTTTTCGTCCATGTTTACAACCCACAAGACTTTTTTTTTCATTTCAACAATTGCTCACCCTTCATCTTTATCGCTTTCCGACCTCAATTTGTGTATTTCTGTTTTCTTCCCTTTTTTTTGTTACCAGATAGAGTGCTGCAGACTATTTTGCAGCAGATTGGCTAACCACCCTTACTCACTTTTCTGTTTTTTCATTTCTTGAAATTGCTCCGCCTTCTCTTGCACATACACGTTTGCAGGTAAAGGTAATCCGTTAGAGCACTAATCATTAATTTGACTCCAAAAAGTCATTTTCGATTGTATATATAGACGGCATACAAAACAATTTGGACAATCGAATTTTTCTTCTTACACGCCCGCCCTTATAAGTACACATACATACCCACCTTAGCTACGCAAATCAGGCACTAATATACATTACAGGCATAGCAGTTTCATTCTCTTTCTCTCTCCGCATTTTTGCATCTTTTCACGCATCGATATTTCGGACAAGTAATCAAACCATCTTCCCTATTTTGTTTTTCTAGTAGTAAGCCGACGAATAGCACAAACACTAGCAAAATTAACAACAACACATCATTTCACCTACCAAGGCCTTAAATAAGAACTATCAAGAGAAAAAATGGCACCGAAAGTCGCTCAGAGCAAGCATAGCTTGAACCCTTTCGAAAATGAGTACATTCCCCCGGCCTTTCTGCCGAACCTGAAGAAGTACAAGTACTCTGGGGCGGACTTCTCCATCATGAGCCGCTACGTCTTGCAGCGGTACTGGAACTTCGTCGTCAGCCTCGTCCCGATGACGGTTGCCCCCAACCGCATCACCTTTACCGGTTTCGTGGTGGGCATGTCGTCCACCTTGATTCTCCTCTACTACTACTTCGTGGAGGGCGGCGACTTCCCAAGCTGGGCTCTGTACTACGCCGCCTTTGCGCTGTTTGCGTACCAGACGCTGGACGCCATCGACGGCAAGCAGGCGCGCCGCACCGGTGCCGGCAGCCCCCTCGGCGAACTCTTCGACCACGGCTGCGACGCTTTCCTCACTCCCTTTGTGCTGGTGAACGTGACGCTGGCGATGTACGTCGACGGCCCCGGTCGCTTCTGGCCGCTGGCCCTCACCTGCTTTGGCCTCTTCACCGCGATCTGGGAGCAATTTAGCACCGGCACCTTCGACCTCGGCTACATCAGCGGCCCCACCGAAGGCATCCTCATAAACTGCGTTATCTTTCTTCTCTCCGCCGTGTGGAAGGAGTCCTTTTGGACGGCATCGGTGGTCGGCCCCTACGACATCCCGTACCCCGCCGCGCTCTCTTTTCTCTTCCCCAACTGCCACGGCACGGTGCGCTTCGAGACGGCGTGTGATGTGTTGTTTGTGACTTTCGTCCTCTCCTGCTCCTCAACCATCTTGGCGAACGTTGCCCACGTTGTTGTACGCCCCACCGTGCACCGCTCGAAGTTGGTGCCGTTGTTGGCGGGCCTGCCCATCGCCGTTGTGTCGGGGCTTGTCCTGCACATCTTTGTTCTTTACCCAAATGTGCAGGCACGCTTCCCCTTTGCGCTGGAGGTGAGCTACGGGCTGCTGCTCTCCATCACGGTGACGCGGCTGACCATTGCCCGGCTGTGCGTCATGCCGTACCAGGCCTTCCACCTCTACTACGTGCTTTACACCGCCACGCTGGTGCTTGCCTCGGCAGCGCACTACCTGGGCGGGTCCGTAGCTTCCCGGACCACCGTAGAGACGACTCTCGGGTGGACTTTTGTGGCGCTGGCGGTGTGTGCGACGCTGCAGTACGCGCACATGATCCTCTCCGTCTTTAGCCAAATTGCCCGCTTTTTGAATATTTCCATCATGACAATTGGCCCTAAAAAGAATGACTAAGGGGTTTAGAGTGAGAGCTGAGAAAAAAAAATACAGCATAAGAACTGACCTTTATTTTTTTCTTTGGCAAGCGCTTCCAATTGTGTAAGGTCACGAGGTTCGCAAGCTGCAAAGCGGAGCGGCGCTCGCGTACACAATCGAAGAGCGAAGAAGGAAAAAAGGCTGAGGACGCACCAGAGCATTAAATTTGTTAAATTCTTTCTCTTTTGTTAAGCGTTGAAGTAGCAGCTTCTCGTTCTCATATCGGCGTGTGTTGATGCGTGTAAGAGCATCAGTTGACTTTAAAAACACCGTACGATTCACCCATTTATAACATGTTTCTTTCTACTGAGGTAATGCGATACTTACAATTTTTATAAAACAGCAATCAAAGAGTGCATTAGAGAGAATATTGTAAAGCGTTTTTCCGTTTACAACTTTTTCAATTCAAAAGACCTTTCTCTTTTCTTAATAAACGTGCAATGCCATTTAACCGAGGAATTCCGAGGCCTTCTGCTGCTCGAGCATTTTTCCCACAACTTCCCAGCGTGGTGAAATTTCAAT
>MDUD01006854.1:0-11138 GCA_002216565.1 Crithidia mellificae | reverse complement strand
TCGTTGCCGTCTATCTGCGATCCTTGCTGAAAGAATTATAGACGCTTCTTTCTCTCATCCACGCCTTTCTTTGTTGGCGCGCACGAGCATTTTTAAGATACATAAGCGACGACAGTAGAAGAAACCCACCTAATACATACACAAAAAGATAATTTATCATGTCTGCGTTGTCGGAGCGATTAGTGAAGCAGCTGCTGCGTCTGCGTGACCGCGAGTTGGAGCTAGAAACAAAGCAGCACGAGTTGGACAACAAGTTGCATCAGGAGGAGCAACTGCGTAAGGACTTGGAGGCGCAGAAGGAGACCTTGGCGAAGGTGCTGAGTGTGCAGAGCACGCTGGAAAAGATGAACGAGGAGTCGGAGGCGAAGTACAAGGAGGTGCAGGAGCAGGACGCCGAGCAGCGCAAGCAGATCTCCGATGAGCTGAAGCAGCGCATTGCGGAGGCGGACGAGGTGTCAAAAGACTTGGCGCAGCGAGAGCAACGGGCGGCGTCCCGCAAGGACCTGCTGCTGAAGCAGCAAGAGATCTACGACTCCCACTCGAGCTCTGGCAAGGAGAAGTTTGAGGAGTTGGTGGCAAAGCGTGAAGTAGAGACGGCAAGCTTGGCGGAGAAGAAGGAGGAGAACGTGCGCCGCGTGCCAGAGCTGAAGGCGCAGCTGGCGGCAGAGACGGAGGAGCTGGCCAAGGCAAAGGTTGAGCAGGAGGCGCTGAAGGCGAAGGTAGATGACTATCTAACCCGCTTTAGCGAGATTCAGTCTCAGCTCAGCGAGGCAAAGAAGGTGTACGAGGCGGCGACGGCGAACAAGGACCGCAACCTGCGAGCGCTGAAGGCGCTGGAGAGCGATTTGGAAATGCTGCGCCGCCGCGCCGCCACTAGCAAGGCCGATCGCGACAAGGAGCAGGCGAAGGTGACGGCCCTCGAGGAGAAGGCGGAGGCCACGCGAGCGCAGATTGCGAAGTTCGACAACATTACGAAGATGCTGGAGAGCAGTGACGAGGCTACGGCCTAGGTAAATTACATGATGCAAGCGCCACGTCACGCGCAAGTCGCACAGCATTTTCAGATGTGTTGTGGCTACGGTCAGCGCCATTCTATGCCTTACACAATGAGCAAACGTGCTTTCTGGACTCACTTGGAAATTTTTTTCTTTTTGCTTACCTTGGCTATTCTTTTCAGCTGGTGGCGTGACTTTAGATTTGTAACGCAGCTGTGGCGTGTTGTTATTTTTTTTCCCCGTTTTTTTGTCATGTTTATGACAAATACAGACAATTATGCAGACAATGCTGTAGTTTTGGAACAGCAGCATTAAAATAAAGTTATCAAGAAAGAAAAACTTGTTGCAAGGGAACCATAACAATTTTCATTCTCAGCTGCTGTTTTATTTTTCAAGAAGCTCTGCATTTCTCAAAGCCTGAGGCAGACGAGTTCCTTTCTTTGATTTGAATACAAAAAAAAATAAGAAAGTACCTTTCTAAAAGAAGTTCTGCTCTCGCTTTTCTTTTCCCTTCGTATGAGCTTTATATCATGCAATCGCTTGTTACTGTTGTACAATCTGTTTTCTTTTTCTTTTTTTTTCCCCCACCTTTGGCTTGCGATTGAACGGCAACTAGGAAACATACAAAAAAGTCTTTGACACACATTTGTTGTCTTTGAAACAAATCAACAACAACATAGTCACGACACACTGCGCGTGCACATCATAGCCCACCACAAAAACACAGAGAAGCACTACTAATCAATTGTCGTCTAATGTACAGCGAAAGCGAAGTCGAGGACTACGACGAGTACGTTTCAGAAGATCACAGCGAGGAGCTTAGTGCGGCGGAGCTCGTAGAGAAGCAGATCGAGGCGCGTGACAACAAACTGTCGCAGGCCTACCAGTCTTACGCCTGGACGTTCGACGACGACACTGGGTTTTTCCGCACGGCTTTCGCCAACTTTTTGCCAAAAGACGGCGCACACGAAGATCGGTGGAATGCCAAAACAAGCCCTGATTGTTTTCATGCCGTGTCAGCCTTGCTGAACAGCGCTCCCGCTGACGGCGCCGTGATTGCAGTCGATGCAAAAGAAGCACTCAAAGGCGGTAGTGCCAATGCGGTGCAGGCAGCAACTTCTCTCGAAAAGAGTGAAGCTCCCACAACACCATCTCGGGCTTTGGCGACAGGCATTGACACTAACAAATCTGATGCTGTAGGCCTGCAGCCGTCTGGCATTTACATTTTATCGATAGCGGAGGGCAAACCGTCACCGGCGTCCCGCTTCCTCTGCGACAACTTCACACGCTGCGTGCTCATTCCAGTCGACAAGGCGCGCAACCGCGCCGACCTTCGCGCCGCACACGCCGAGGCGTTTCGCGGGATGCCGGGCGTCAGTGAAGAAGGCCTTGACGTGGTGCCAGGCTACAAGCACACCGAAGCGTCCGGCTGGGCCCTGCCCATGTCTGCCCATCCCGACGTGGTGGCAAAGCTGAAGGAGATGTACCCCGGCTGGCGGACCCCGACGGCGGCGGACGTGCAGCTCTTCACAAAGCCGGAGCGGAGCGGCACTCGCGCAAACGAGTCGGCGTCAGCGCAGCCCTCCGCCGCACCGTCGCCATCGCGCAGGTCGTGGACGCGCAACGCGGCGGCGCTCATGCGCAGCAAGGAGCGCTTTCATGCATGCGTGGAGGCGGCTGGCGGGTGGATGAACGTGGTCTTCGTCGCCGTGGACGTGGAGGCCTTCACGGTGACCGCAAACAGCATTCCCTTGCCCGCTGAGTACGCTTTTGTGCCGGTGCGCCGACCACGTGGCCCTGCACCGCACAGGAGCCAACGGAGTGGTGGCGCCGCAGCGCACGACGACGCGCACCCGTCGCGAGTGCGCGGCCTTCATTTCTTCTGCCACCCGGGCCGTGTGCCGACGGAGGCGGAGGAGACGGTGCTGTTTACCTGTCTGGACACCCACCTCATCCCTTACCACAGCGCCACCTTCCTCACGCACGACTACCGGACGAAGGTGCGACAGATCGACACAGCCTACGTGCAGAACCCACGTGTGGTGCTGATCAACAAAGGCTCAGCGGAGAGCCCGACCGTGATGGACATGCAGGCGATCCGCTGGCTCTACGGGGCCGCGCTGTGGCAGCAGCACCGTTACTGCGGTGTAGAGACGCTGCTCGCGAGCCGGCACACCGCAGGCGCAGCGGCGTGGATTCCAGAGGCGGAGGACATTCATTGCTTCGACGTGAGTGTGTTGGAGGCCGCCGCCGCGGAGTGCGCGGGAGTAAACGACGCTGCGAAGGACGAAAGTGAACGCGGTGGGGAGACGAAGGCGCAGGCCGCGGCGAGAGGCAGGAAAGCACAACAGCCGCAGTGCTGCTGGTACCACGCGGTCGTGGAGAAGAACGAGGAGCTGGCGATGGACGGAGTGCATTGCGCGCAGCGCGACGCCGAGGTGCTGGCGCGGCGTGTGGAGGCCGCGCTTGAGAAATGGCAGCCTGGTCAGTCAGCGATGAAAGCGAGCGCCGCAAAGAACAGCGGAGTCAAGTGATTCTGTTTGCTTTTGCTTTCATTGCGCTGTTCTAAACACACAAACCTCAGAACCTAATTCTCCTACTTCCGCAGCACAGCCTTAGTAAGGTTGCATCAGCTTTGGCGAGGAGTACGCGGGGAAAGAAACGGACCTATTCTGTTCTCCTGTGTCTTTTTGTACCTTGCTTTGGTTAATTGGATTCTTCAACTTCTTTCATACCGTTGGTGAGCACGAAAAAGGCTATCAATTTGAGTATCACTTCTTTTTCATTTTCTCTTGGTGTATCGCCACCGAGTGCATTTTACCTCTTTTTTCTCAGGCGAGCTGACTATAACCGCCCATTTTCCCCTCTGGTTTAATCGCAATCGCTTTTTATGTTTTGTGTGACTTCCTTTTACATCAACCACCTTTCAGAATTTAAAAAAAAGGAAGGAAGAGGCCTTTTGCGTTCGCTTTAATAGAATAGGGAAAAGGTTTCCGCAAATTCAAATGGCAATCTTGATTGAGTAAAGTTAAAATACCTCTGCTCTAGTTATTTATGCCAACTCCAACTGATTGTGAAATACACTCATACTTGCAATGCTAGAAAGCTTTACTATTTTGGGTGATGCTTTTCAAATCAATTCTCCTCTAATAAAACAAGCTTTCTTCCTCCTCTATACTTCTCTTTTGTTCCAACTTCACTTTTTTTTTCTCGCGGTGGCAGAAAAGAAAGGAGAAGCACAGCTGACCGGCAAAACATTAAATTTCTCTCGGTCCGTTTCCAACATTCTTTCCTCTGCACTAAAGTTTCCACTATTCGTGAACTCTTTCTTCGTTCTCTTGAATTTTCTCCTAGATCATCCTTTGTTGTTTCTTGTCTCTTTTTCCTCTTCTCCATTCCACACTGCACTTTTCATTTTTGTTTTGTCTTCTAAAAAGGAACCACAGTTTTGCAACATGTTCCGTGCTGTTCGCATTCTCCGTGGCGTGAGCCCCTTCTCCATCTTTCTGATGGACCAGAAGGCGAACCCCTCGCTGAAGGGCGTGTCGATTGCCAAGCGCGGCCGCATGCTGTCGAAGATGTACAAGGAGTTGTCACAGCAGCAGCGCAAGGATCTGCAGAAGCGCGCTCAGAACCACCCCAGCCTGAACGGCAAGAAGCTGCGCAAGAAGCGGACCCGCAAGAGCGAGTTCTCCGAGTTTGTGCGTGAGAACTACAAGGTGGTGAAGGGTCTGAACTACAAGAAGCGCTTCTCGGCGCTGTCGCAACTGTACGAGCTGCGCAAGCCGTTGGATGTGCAGGTGGCCAAAGCCATCGAGGAGGTCCAGGCGAAGAAGAGCGTGAAGCCGGCGAAGAAGGCAGTGAAGAAGGCCGCGGCGAAGGCAAAGCCCGCGAAGGCGGCCAAGGCTGCGAAGCCCGCGAAGCCCACAAAGCCCGCAAAGCCTACGAAGCCGGCGAAGGCTTCCGCGGCGGACTCTGAGATGAGCCCCAAGGCGTAGAATTGACTGATGCGCTTTGTCGGGTGCACTTTGTTCTTCTCTTTTCAACCTTTAGAATTTTTGTAATTGTTTCTCTCTATTTACTTTTTCTGTGCCAATTGTACCATTGCTGTCTTTTTTTCTTTTCCCTTTCTTCCGGTCGTAGCGGGCGTGCTCTTTGGTTGAGCAAGCGAAGCTGTTGTGGCTAGTTTGCCACTTTGTTCGTTGTTTTGTTTTTTTCTCTGACGTCTGGTTCTGTCTTCAGCAAGTTGTTTTTTGCTGCTCATTTGTGCTTTATTTTTTTTTACATTCTCTTTTTGTTTTGTTCGTTTTTTCTCGCTCTTTCGTTCCCCAACGTTCACGTTCTTTTGTTTTGCAAAGCAAGATTCATGCATGTAATTGTATATCCGCTTCTCTTAACGTGTCTTTTGTGTTTTGCGATAGAGCGTGACAAAGACAAGAGAGGAAAAATAACGAAAGCACAACCTAAAACAGGTATTTTCGAGTAATTACGAAAAAAAAAAAATGACATTTACTTCATTTGCACCTTTATCCTTCTTGAGTGTGGCTGCGATTTTGTAACTGAAGCGAGCAAGAGTTTTAAAGCTCATGCAGTCATAGCGCCGTCGCTATCACAGCTTTCCACAAGCGAACACGCGCCGTGCTGCCACTTTGGCTATGTTCAAGTCAAGTTTCTTTTTTTCGTCAAGCCTCAACGCAAGGATGCGCGAGCTGGCTCTGATCTTTCGGCGCTTGAGTGCTGTCCTACCACGTATGTACCTGTCATCGGTCCAAACTCCACTTCTGGATCTTCTTTTTTTTGCCCTATAGATCTTTATTTTTTTCGTCTCGATCTTCTGGTGCTTAATGTCCCATTTCTCAGAAAATTGCTTGTGTAAGCCAGATTACGGTTAAAGACAAAGAAAGCAACCTTTATGTGACTACGCAAGAAGCAAAGGACGTTTTTGATTTTAAACTGCGTTCGATTTCCAATCAGCTTACGCGTTTTAGTTCTGCAACGGTTCTGTGTCATCAAATCGTTTGCAGCAACTGAGAAGTCTCTCACCGCAAGGTTTTATGCCCATTGGTATGACACAGGGGCTTCAACCGTGTATGATGGTGTTTTTGTTTCGTTTAAATGGTTTGCAAAGTTCGGTGCAACATTAGTGTAAAATGATAAATTGCTGGTCCGTATTTATACTCTCTGCGGATGACGAATGCGAGAAGATGTATGCTATTAAAGAGACAGAGCTTTTACAGGTTGTATTATCTCTCCTCTGTATTTCAATTCGAATTTTCAATTTGGCTTTTTCCATTCCCCTTCCCCCCTAATTTACTCCGCTGATGAAGCGCAAACACTGCTTTGTAGTGTCCTCCCTAGCCGTCACTCGCACAACTTACTTGCACCTAAGCGTACACTTCCTCGTCAACTTCTTCTTAACCGGCTGGTGTACACGCTGCCTTGCCGCTTTCTTGCTTCTTATTATTGTTTGCATTATCGCCCTTGGCTCTTCGCTACACTTTGTGTATCCAACTTTACTTTTTCGACTAGCGTGAGACGCATTGCATTTTTTATTCGCAGCACCAACAACAGAAACAAAATATCAGTCTTATTTCCTATTAGGAATCTATTGTCAATAATTGCATTTTGTGCGAGTATAAGTCAGAATTCCTTTTTTCTTATCAAATTCAAGAGTCCCAACCACCGCTTCTGTTTTGGCCTATTGTACTACATTCAGAAGACTGCTTTTAATAGCAAAAACAACAACAAAAGGAAACACAGTTTAATCCAATGCCGCAATCCATTGCGTGGCGGTGCATTAAGGCACAGACGGAGCTGGCGCACCTGTCAAACTCCCTGCCGCCGCAAGAGTCGTACGAGAAACTCATGTCCGTCATTAACCAAAAGGTGACCGAGGCCTACACCAAGGTCACCCGCATCGACGAGTCGCTGCGCAAGCGCGGTATTCGCCTGCCCTCGCCAGACGCCAACAACTACGAGTGCAACAGCCCCAACACCTCGTCCTCCGAAGCCCGACCTCCCGTCATTGTGTTTCTCTGCGACATCGAAGGCACGACGACGCCGCTGCCCTTCGTGCGGAACGTCATGATGCCGCTCGCCGCCGCGCACGTGGAGGACTACGCGCAGGCGCACTTCCCTTCCGACGCAACTTTTGTCTCACACGTGGAGGCTGCGGCAGCGGCGGCGGGGGCGGCGGGGGCCGCGGCCCCGGCTGATCCGGCCATCGCGGAGTCCCCAGACGCACCACCAGCGAACACGCTACGCGGCGCCTTTGCCACGGCGGAAGCGGCGAAGTTCGCTGATGACGCGGCCAACGAGGCGGTGCGCAAGCTCTTCTGCATCCACTTCCGGCGTGAAATGGAGGCGGGCAGCAAGGAGGCGTACATGAAGGCCGTGCAGGCCGCCATCTGGGAGGAGCTCTACGCAACCGGCAAGCATCAGACGCAGGTTTTTCCCGACGTCAACGAGTTCTTCCGCTTTGCCGGGGATGAGGCGATGCGCGACGTGACACACATTGCCCTCTACAGCACGGGCAGCATTGCAGCTCAGCAGCTGCTCATGCGCCACACCCCGTACGGTGACTTGAACCCGTTCATCTCCGCCTACTTCGACCCGACAACGGTGGGCACAAAGTTGACGCCGAAGAGCTACATGCGCATCCGCAACATGCTTGCCCAGCAGCTCAACATTGGGTCGCCGGAGAACTTGCAGATCGTGTTTCTGACAGACAACACGAGTGAGGCGTCTGCGGCGGACTCATCGGGGGCCATTGACTGCCCCGTGTTGTGCGTTCGCCCATTGAATGAGTGGATTACAATTGACACCATGCTTTCTGTGCTGGTGCCTTTTGTCACGTCATTTACGCAGCTGATGCGGCCCAAGGAAGAGGTGGATTACCGTCAGCTGGTGAAGGACACACTGTCTATGATGAAAACCACTAACAATTAGACGTGCGATAGTAAACTACTCCCTTGTGTGTTTCTTTTTTGATTCCCTCTTTTCTTCTTTCCAGCTGAACTTTGGAGGTAGAGCACACGCTGCTCTGGCCTCATTTGCGGATGTGCTGAATCAAAATTTGCTATTCCCTCACCTTGTAGTAAACTGTCTATCCTGAAGAAACGCACTTTTTAAATTATATATACGATTTAAATAACCCAACATCTGGTTCGGCTACGTGCTATTGTTCTTTTTACCTTGATTTAATTCTATCCCCTTTTCTATTCTTCTATTCTCAGTTTTTGTCGTTACGCTTTGTAAATCTTCACTGTTGGTCATTTCTTTCTTTCTTTTTTCCTCAATATGAGAGCAAACTATAACGATAGTTCAAATACGGTCACCTTTGATGTCTAGCAACCTAAATCTTAAAAAAAATTCTTAAAGCGTTTGTGCACGTATGTAAATATTGCTTTTAGAGCGAGCACACACACCCACTAACACACAGTTGAGTAAAACGCATTGAGTATCCTAACTTTTTTTTCCCTTTTCTTTTTCTTATCTGACGTGCGACTTGCTCGCTTTTGTTTTTCTCTCCCCCGACTCTGGAAACCCATGTAAAGAAGATATTATGAGGAAAAGCTTGCATTGCCAATGCACGAAATGATTTTTTTTTCTTTCATTGAGATTTATTAAAACAAATTTAAGCGGTTCCAGACCTAAGTGGCTTCTGTAAAATAGCCCTACTACAGCTTTTAGCGCGTCATTAGCAGAACTCGACATTTGAGCTGCTTTTCGTCCATGTTTACAACCCACAAGACTTTTTTTTTCATTTCAACAATTGCTCACCCTTCATCTTTATCGCTTTCCGACCTCAATTTGTGTATTTCTGTTTTCTTCCCTTTTTTTTGTTACCAGATAGAGTGCTGCAGACTATTTTGCAGCAGATTGGCTAACCACCCTTACTCACTTTTCTGTTTTTTCATTTCTTGAAATTGCTCCGCCTTCTCTTGCACATACACGTTTGCAGGTAAAGGTAATCCGTTAGAGCACTAATCATTAATTTGACTCCAAAAAGTCATTTTCGATTGTATATATAGACGGCATACAAAACAATTTGGACAATCGAATTTTTCTTCTTACACGCCCGCCCTTATAAGTACACATACATACCCACCTTAGCTACGCAAATCAGGCACTAATATACATTACAGGCATAGCAGTTTCATTCTCTTTCTCTCTCCGCATTTTTGCATCTTTTCACGCATCGATATTTCGGACAAGTAATCAAACCATCTTCCCTATTTTGTTTTTCTAGTAGTAAGCCGACGAATAGCACAAACACTAGCAAAATTAACAACAACACATCATTTCACCTACCAAGGCCTTAAATAAGAACTATCAAGAGAAAAAATGGCACCGAAAGTCGCTCAGAGCAAGCATAGCTTGAACCCTTTCGAAAATGAGTACATTCCCCCGGCCTTTCTGCCGAACCTGAAGAAGTACAAGTACTCTGGGGCGGACTTCTCCATCATGAGCCGCTACGTCTTGCAGCGGTACTGGAACTTCGTCGTCAGCCTCGTCCCGATGACGGTTGCCCCCAACCGCATCACCTTTACCGGTTTCGTGGTGGGCATGTCGTCCACCTTGATTCTCCTCTACTACTACTTCGTGGAGGGCGGCGACTTCCCAAGCTGGGCTCTGTACTACGCCGCCTTTGCGCTGTTTGCGTACCAGACGCTGGACGCCATCGACGGCAAGCAGGCGCGCCGCACCGGTGCCGGCAGCCCCCTCGGCGAACTCTTCGACCACGGCTGCGACGCTTTCCTCACTCCCTTTGTGCTGGTGAACGTGACGCTGGCGATGTACGTCGACGGCCCCGGTCGCTTCTGGCCGCTGGCCCTCACCTGCTTTGGCCTCTTCACCGCGATCTGGGAGCAATTTAGCACCGGCACCTTCGACCTCGGCTACATCAGCGGCCCCACCGAAGGCATCCTCATAAACTGCGTTATCTTTCTTCTCTCCGCCGTGTGGAAGGAGTCCTTTTGGACGGCATCGGTGGTCGGCCCCTACGACATCCCGTACCCCGCCGCGCTCTCTTTTCTCTTCCCCAACTGCCACGGCACGGTGCGCTTCGAGACGGCGTGTGATGTGTTGTTTGTGACTTTCGTCCTCTCCTGCTCCTCAACCATCTTGGCGAACGTTGCCCACGTTGTTGTACGCCCCACCGTGCACCGCTCGAAGTTGGTGCCGTTGTTGGCGGGCCTGCCCATCGCCGTTGTGTCGGGGCTTGTCCTGCACATCTTTGTTCTTTACCCAAATGTGCAGGCACGCTTCCCCTTTGCGCTGGAGGTGAGCTACGGGCTGCTGCTCTCCATCACGGTGACGCGGCTGACCATTGCCCGGCTGTGCGTCATGCCGTACCAGGCCTTCCACCTCTACTACGTGCTTTACACCGCCACGCTGGTGCTTGCCTCGGCAGCGCACTACCTGGGCGGGTCCGTAGCTTCCCGGACCACCGTAGAGACGACTCTCGGGTGGACTTTTGTGGCGCTGGCGGTGTGTGCGACGCTGCAGTACGCGCACATGATCCTCTCCGTCTTTAGCCAAATTGCCCGCTTTTTGAATATTTCCATCATGACAATTGGCCCTAAAAAGAATGACTAAGGGGTTTAGAGTGAGAGCTGAGAAAAAAAAATACAGCATAAGAACTGACCTTTATTTTTTTCTTTGGCAAGCGCTTCCAATTGTGTAAGGTCACGAGGTTCGCAAGCTGCAAAGCGGAGCGGCGCTCGCGTACACAATCGAAGAGCGAAGAAGGAAAAAAGGCTGAGGACGCACCAGAGCATTAAATTTGTTAAATTCTTTCTCTTTTGTTAAGCGTTGAAGTAGCAGCTTCTCGTTCTCATATCGGCGTGTGTTGATGCGTGTAAGAGCATCAGTTGACTTTAAAAACACCGTACGATTCACCCATTTATAACATGTTTCTTTCTACTGAGGTAATGCGATACTTACAATTTTTATAAAACAGCAATCAAAGAGTGCATTAGAGAGAATATTGTAAAGCGTTTTTCCGTTTACAACTTTTTCAATTCAAAAGACCTTTCTCTTTTCTTAATAAACGTGCAATGCCATTTAACCGAGGAATTCCGAGGCCTTCTGCTGCTCGAGCATTTTTCCCACAACTTCCCAGCGTGGTGAAATTTCAAT
>MDUD01006845.1:0-10213 GCA_002216565.1 Crithidia mellificae | reverse complement strand
TCATACCTACGTCGCTAAGTGCAGTGATCTAAGAATTGGAGTAAAAGGATTTCCTTTTTCTTTTCCAGAAAGAACAGAGGCTCATCAAAAGGAATGGAAATTTGCTGGAAGGCTGCGACATTGTTTGTTGGTCGTCGAGCGTGGAGCTTGAAGACTGTTGATGTGGAGAGTTTAAAATTGAATTTGTAAAGCTGCTTTCTCGCTAACCGTCTTGCTCGCTAGATGCCAGAAATCATTTCTAAAATAGTATCAGATACTTTTCATACGCCAAGTCGCAAGTCAAGTGTAACAAAGAAAGTGCAAATTGCTTTGAATAGCAGAATGAGCTTGTAAAAAGGGATGCGAGCAAAAACTGCGTCTGCCGGTGAGTTTATTGTCACAAATGTTATAATACTAGGTTCTCATTTTTTTTTCTAGAAATTTGGTTTAAGTAATGCATTTGTACGTTGAGCACCTCAACAGATATTTACGCTTTCTCATTTGCGCTGTCTTTTCATCGCTTCTTTCTCTATCTACGCCCTCCGAATTCCTCCACTTCCCTCACTTTCATCGCTTACGGTGCACGGTCGAAATTCTGCAGGATTCGCACAATTTTTTTGTTCCCCATTACGAACGTCAAGCAAAATCGAAACAACAGAAAGCTGGTCAAAGCACTGCGTCACAACAACTCGAGATTTTCAAAATGAGCACCGTGCGGGACCTTCAGGCGCAGCTAGACGCGCTTCGACTACAGCACGTCAACGAAATCAAGGCTGCTCAGGCAACGCTGTCCAAACTGCAGGAGGATCTGAACTACATGCAGGCCGACACCGATGACCTTGAGAAAGAGGAGGCGAACCTTCGCCGGCAGTTTGGCCAGGACAAGGGTGCGGCATCGACGGAATCTGCAGAGAGTCCGTACAAGGACATCATTGTGCAGGGTCTGCGTGGGCTTGTGGACTGCGACGACAGCAAGTGCTGCAACGCCTAAGAAGGTACTGTCTTTGCGTCAAAAAATCTTTTACAGTATCTCGTCCAGCTGTTGCCCTAGCTGACCTCGTTTCTTCTGCTTTCTCTTTTTGCGTGAAAGGTCACACTTTTTCTTTGTGTTCACCTTGCAGCTGCTGATGCCGCCAGCGACCGCTGTTTGTGCCTGGTGCTCTCTGTAGCATGGTCGCGATGCTCTTTTTTTTGTACTTCAAAAAGGGTTTAAACTACAGTGGCCATCATTAACATGAAAAAAAAAAAAATGTTGTTACGACAGCTGAGAAACCCACTTTTTTGATTGCTCTGCAGCTCCTTCAGTGCTGGCCAGACAAACCTTTCGTTCTCCTTGTCACGCGAATGCAGTTTACGATTAGCTAGCAGTGCTTGGTCTAATTCAATCTGCCCCCTCGGACACACTTCCTACTTAACTCTCTTGTCTATTTCGTTTCTACTTTCTCAGCATTCATTCCGCACTTCAAATGAAACTGCGTTGGTTGAGCAATAGAGGTCAATCATCGTTCTTTATTCCGTCACCTAAACAGAGAAAAACAGTTGACTCTACTCCTTCATCAGATTTCGTCGTCAAGCTAACAGCGTTTTTTTGCACTCACATCTTCTCGCTGACAGAAAACAATTCTGCTCTCTTTCTCTATCTCTCCCTCACTTACAAAGCGCGTGAAAGAAAAGTGCCTTTATTTGATTAATCATATAAAAACGAAAGGACGATGGGCAACGGACCGTCCGTGCAGGAGCACCTGCAGAAGTGGGAGAGTGCCCTGGGTGAGCTGGAGCAGCTCTCCAGCGCAAACCGCCGTCTCATCGACCACGACCGCATCTACGGCAGCGGCGCCGTCCCGAACAACGACATGGCAAAGAACGGCGATGACGAAGGGGCGTCGGACCGCGGCGGTGGCGGTGGTGGCGGCAACGGCGGCAATGGCGGTCGTCGTCCCTCCTCCCTCGTTTCTTTCAACCCGACCACAACCGCCGGTCCACCCGAGAGCGGGATGGGCGTCAGCATTGGCAGCATTCACCGGCAGCAACGCGGCAACGTCGCCGGCACCCCGAGCGGAGAGAACCGCACCGGCTTCGGCTTCGTCGGCTACAACGGCGCCCCCGGCAGTGGCGGGGCAGCGGCGAGCCTCAACGCCACCAACGGCACGGCCGCGTCTGCCGGCATGCCAGCCACCGACCTGGCGAACCGCAGCGTCGGCTCCACCTCTGCCGGGCAGCAGCAGCCTAAGCACTCCCGCCAGCAAGTGCTGGAGATTCGCAAGGCGCGCATGAACCTCTTCCGCAGCTACGAGGTGGAAAACCCCGACTCACTGGAGGACCTAATGCAGTGCAACCACTTCGGCGCGGCAGCTGCCGGGTTGTCGTACCTTCTGGGCGGCGACAAGGATTGCAAGGACCGGCGGCGCCGCGTCACCCTGGAGGACATCTTCTTCGCCACGCAGCTCCCACTGCACATGCTACACTCAGGCCCACCGCACCTGCCCATCATGGCCGACATCATCCGCGACTTCCTCGACGTCGACAACCGTTTTAAGGGCGACTACAGCCTGGAGGAGCTGCACCTCGACGTCTCGCCGACGATGGGGCAGGTGGAGCTGGGGCCGAACGAGGTTGGTGACCGCCAGACCCGCATGCAGCTGCCCGAGTTCCAGCGCCTCATCACGCAGGACTGCGAGGAGGAGACGCAGGCGATTCGCATTGTCAACTACGACCCTTACGTCCTTGAGCAGGCAATGCTGGTCGACGCGTACGAAGATGAGGATGAGCTGAACTCGCCACTGGCCACCTCCGTGCTGGGGCCGAACCCGCACCACCTCGAGCGGCAGTACTCCCCGCGCAACGACGGCGCCTACGCCGTGATTGTCGACGTGCGCAATGCGGTGCAGCTGATGGTGACGATTGCCGAGGGCGTCGTGAACGACACGCTGCACGTGAAGCTGAAGGAGGTGCCGGCGGCGTCGCTCTTCAAGGCGATGATGATCGCCGAGGAGGGCCACCGCGCGCGCGGCTTCATTCGCGTCTTCAAGAAGGAGATCAACCCCGAGTTTACGACCGACGAGATCAAGATGTTCTGGACGCCGGAGCTGTCGAGCGGCAAGGTGCTCGGTACAACGCAGATGGGCACGCAGTCGATGGCCATCTCGCACCACATCAGCCCACACATCGTGGCGGTGGCGTGGGCGATGCATCTGCTTGGCGGCGTCCGCCCGGGCACCCACGGCTACGGCAACGGGCTGCCCGTGTCGGACATTATCCGCACGATGAAGCTGCCGGCAGAGGTGTTCCTGGACGGCGTCTTGCCGCTAGAGCAGGTCTACGAGTACGCCGCGGACTATCTGAAGCGCTCGAAGCGGGAGATGGAGGTGCACCTCTACCCGGTGCTCACGAAGATCTCACGCGAGGACGCGGTGCCGACCATCTCCGTCTTCGACCTTGAGTCCATCTTGATCGACGTGAAGGACGCGAACAGCGACTCCGAGGCGCCGGAGCATGTGATGGTGATCATGTACAACGCCTGCGTGGCGCACAACGTGCTCTACATCGTGGACGAGCCGCAGTGGTGCATCCTGGCCGGCTACGACCAGGAGACGCAGACGGCAGTGCTGATCGACGCCCACCCGAAGACCTTCTCGCGCACCTGGTCCTGCCCGCTGGACCGCCTGCACAAGTCCATGACGGGTAACGGCTACCTCGTCTTCTCCAAGAGCGGCGATGGCGAGGCCGCCGTGCCGCGGCGGGTCGGGGCTCCGAAAACGCTGGCGCCGATGGTGGAGAGTCGACTGGAGCTGGTGGAGCGCCAGCACGAGCTGGCCGGGGCGTGGGCGAAGACGGCGAAGGCGTCAACCACGGTCCCATCCCTGCTGACGCAGCCCTTCACTTTCCCCTCGCTGCCCGTGATGCCGACGATGGTGGCCATGACGTGCACCCGCCTCGGTGTCCCAACCACCTTCGACGATGTGGTGCAGCGGCTGCCGTTTGAGATCTCCGCCCTCGTCATCCGCTCCCACACCCTTGAGTCGCTGCACGTCTGCCTCACCCAGTACCTGCAGGTGGCGAACCTGCTGGAGAACATGGAGGTAACGGCCTACCATGGCGAGAGCAACGCCGACGGCACCCTCAAGATCCAGCTCCCGCAGCTCGAGCAGCTCATCCAGACGTCGCTGGATGGAAACCACGTCCTGCTCCTCCACTTCGACCCGAGCCGCCTGCTAGTCAACGGTGCCATGCACCCATTTGGCAGCCTCGGCATGGTGGTGGGCTACGACGAGGAGCTCGGCAGCGTGCGGGTGCTGGACACGAACCCGAACAGCTTCCTGCGCGAGTGGTCTGCGCCGCTGCTGGAGGTGTACGAGTCTGTGCTGGACAACGAGGCGACGCGGAAGCATCGCACCCGCGGCGTGCTGCTCATCTCGCGTGTTGCGGAAGGGTCGAAGGCGCACGTCTTTGCGGCGGACAGAGAGCGCCACTTCCAGCTGGCCCTGCTGCCCGTGCAGAACGTCTTTCTGGTGAGCCCCAGCCCGCACTTCCAGTGCCTGTCCTTCGCTTTTTCTCAGATGGGCTACTTTTTCAGCCCGGAAGAGATCTTCTACGAGGCCTACCTCAAGACAATGGACGACCAGCGCCGCCGCGGTAGCCAAGCCTTTGCCTGGCGTGATGTGGAGGTGTCCCTGTCTGTCATCAATAAAAAGATCGATGCTTCTTTCATGGCTGAGGTGTGTCGCAAATTTCTCGAATCGCGCAACCCGCACCAGACCGGCATCTCCACTTGCGTCTCCGTCCAGGTCCTCGACGACGTGGACGTGGACGAGGAACTGGACGAGCTGCTTGAGAAGTCCACGCAGTCCACCGAGACGGTGCTGCTGGTGAACTACGACGTCCAGCGCACTCACCAAATTCCGAACCTCGGCCGCAGCGTGGCACTCGTGAAAGGCTACAACAAGGAGAAGCAGCTGGTCGAGCTGTGGGACGCCGAGTACGCCGTCTTCGGCCTCTCTTTCGTCGTGACGAAGCAGAAGCTGATCGAAATGGGCGACCTGGAGAACGTGGGTACGAGCCCGTACGGGTTGGTGCAGTTCACGCACACCTCCGGCAGCAGTGCGCCAAAGAAGAAGCTTGGTTTGATGTCTGCTCCGTCAACAATGGAGGAGGAGGCGGAGCAGGACGCGGCGGCCGAGAACGCAAACGCGCGTCGCCACCGTCCCTCGACGACCACCTTCGTACAAAACGGCGCGGGTGGCAATGAGGCGCAGCAGCAGCCGCATTAAAACGGCGCGGCGTGAGAAGAAAAAGAAGGTGAGACTTAGTTATAAGCAGCACACAGTAAAGGGGAAAACAGAAACGGATGGCGGCAAAGAAGAAATGGGGAGAGAGGGTGATTTGGTCATATTAATTTTTTTTTTCTCCACGACATCTGTTGCCGAATTTTGTATCTTACGGTGTGTTTGTTTGTTTGTGTGTGTGTGAGCCACATTGCCACGTGGAGATGACTAAATGCCTCAGAACGTGGTACAGCCTTTTTCTTTGACGTTGTTTGACAGGCTGAAAAGTTAAGCCTAGACGTGCATTGCAATCACCTCACCGCGGTAAAGAGAGCGTCAACTGCTCACCATTCTTTCGACTCGTGCGCCGCATTTCATTTCATACTTATATCATGCAATCTCGGTTGTTCCAGCTTTGGAGCGGTCGTGAGAGTGTAGCGACGCCACGCTCATCACCTCGCTCAGTTGTGCAGTGCTCCACTTGCGCCATCAGTCAGGTCATTGCCTTACTTTGTTTCTTTTTTTTTTCCATTGCCCCTCTGCATTTGCTGTGAATGTCAAACCGTCCATGTTTTCTCCTTCTTTTAGCTTACTCAAAATTTGATGTACCTACTCCATCGTTTTTGTATGCGTGTGCAATCACGCTATGCATTTTTTTTTATCTTACTTTTTGTTTATTTGCTAGAAATCGTGCCATTGTTGCTGTACAATCCTTTCTGTCATGTTCAAAGCCTCTCATTTTCTTTTTTTCTCTCCTTTTTACCCACCTTTTTTGAGTATCGTTGAGAGATGAATTTGCGCTAGAGTATATGTATTACGTTACAACGTCATGCAAACTGTCAGCTGATCAGATTTTTGTAGTGAATAAAGCTACCCTTGTGCGGGAGTGAGTGAACTTATGTGCATTTGTGAGTAATTGTATGTCTGTATAGAACCCAAATAACATCAAGCAAATATCGGCTAAAAAATTATCTTCCTTGCAGTCTTATAATATGAGACTGTTTTCACTAGTATCTCACGGTGAAGCGGCATCGGACATGTGAGCGCCTCTTTGAACAGAGGTTACAGTTTTTTCTAATATATAAAGGAGCACAGCTCTGGTGCTTGAATAAGTCTCTACCTGTGCTGGAACTCTTTTCTATAGTACTTAGAAGTACTGTAATATGTTCAAGGTGGACAAAGCGGAACCGTCATTTAAACTCATTTTTTTTTTTTGCCAAGAAAAGTCACAATCTTTCGCATGTTCATCTACTCTCGCAGCGTCAAACTCGTCTCATCCTTCTATTTCCTCTCCTCTTCTTTTCTTCGCGGTTGCAAACTGCCTTGGCCTTTTTTGTGAACATTTCTATTTTCTGGTTTAGCAACAGAAGGAAGTAAATCTTGTGTCAAAAACAACAAACCAAGCTCTTGGCTTTTTTTCTTGCTTGTTTATCTTGTCTCTGCCGCTTGCAGAAACTCAACACATCAAGTCTATTCTTGTCTCTTTTGAATTATTTCTTTGGTCTGAGCTGTACTATCATGAGCACCAATCGGCCAGGCAGTCCGGTCGACCCCGTGGGCGAGGAGAGCGACGCGGCGGCGGAGCAGCAGAACATGTCTCTTCTTATGAAGCTGCAAGAGCTGTACTGCAAGTCGGTGCTGTACGAGCAGCTCGAGTGCGTCATGGGTCACCCCGCCACCCAGGAGGAGAGCGACGGCTACTTGGACGACGTGGAAGGACTGGTAGATCTTTTTTGGGAGGAGAAGGCCGCGGCGGCCGCCAAGCAGCCGCTGACCGGCGACGAAAGCCCTGAGGCGGTGGCCCAGCGCGAGAAGGCGGTGGAGCAGCACATTCTGACTTCCCTCTCCGCCGCCATCAACGGCGGTGATGACGAGAACGCTCAGCGCAACAACAGCGACGACGATGCCGCTGAAGCCAAGGAGGCCGAGATCCCCATGGCGAGTATCGAGCAGCTCTACAACACCCTGCACGACTGCCTGTCCACCGACACCATCACCACCGGCCTCGCCGTCGGCTCGCTTCTCCTTGCCGAAGACGCAAAGCGCAGCGCGGAGGAGGCGGCCCGTCTTGCCCAGCAGCAGCGGCCTCGCCACGACGGCGTCGACCTCGCCAGCATGTCCACCTCCACCGCCGAGCGCAAGAATGCGATGAAGGTGTCACCAGAGGAGATGTTCCGCCTCGCCCAGCACGTCCGCAGCGGCCTGGCAGACGAGGCCGACCTGTTGAAGCTGAAGTCGGAGGACACGGGCGAGGAGGGCGGCGAGGATGTGGAGCTGAACGAAACGGAGCCGCGCTTTTTGCGTAATTTGGGCTTCTCCTCCACCCTGCACCGCCGCATCAACTACCGCGCGCTTCTCCCTTCGCAGATGCTGCAGAATGCGAACTCGCCCCAGCACCGCCAGGCCATTCTCGACCGTCTCGCGCAGAAGCAGCAAGGCGACCCGTCGAAGCTGACGAGTATGGAGAGGACGGCGCAGATGCAGGAGAAGATCAACTTGGAGCGCCGCGTCATTGCACGCAAGGCGCAGCGGCAGCAACAACAGCAGACGAACGCCGACGACGACGACGGTGCGGCGGCGGCGACGTCGTCTGCGCGATCGCCAGCAGGGGCCGCCGGCGGTGCGGCAGCAGGCAGTGAGGAGTTTGCCGCTCACCCGACCCTGCTGCACTCGGAGCTGGACGCGCCGGCGGAGGAGGGCGGCTTCCGGCCACAGGACCTCCCGAGTAAGCTGCCGCCGTGGATGCGGCACAGCTTTGGCCGCAAGCCGCGCTTTGGCCTGCCAGAGACGACGCAGTCGATCCAGGAGCAGCGCGCCTCCCTCCCCATCTACGCAAAGCGCGACGCCCTCATGAAGTTTGTCGACACCCACCGTGTGACGGTGCTAGTTGGTGAGACGGGCAGCGGCAAGACGACGCAGATCCCGCAGTACCTGGTCGAGCACGGCTACGCGGACCGCGGCATCGTCGCGTGCACGCAGCCCCGCCGTGTCGCCGCCGAGACGCTTGCGATGCGGGTGGCAGAGGAGTACGGCTGCCGCCTTGGCGAGGAGGTCGGCTACACCGTCCGCTTCCGCGACGTCACCTCCTCGCTGACGAAGATCAAGTACATGACGGACGGCATGCTGCTGCGCGAGGCCCTGCTCGATGACAGCTTCCAGCGCTACAGCGTCATCATTCTTGACGAGGCGCACGAGCGCTCCATCAACACCGACCTGCTCTTCGCCATTGTGCGCCAGGCGCTGCGCAAGCACGACGGGCTGAAGGTGATGATCACGTCGGCGACGCTGGACACGGACAAGTTCTGCGCCTACTTCGGCGCGGAGGAACCATTTCGCATTGAGGGCCGCACCTTCCCGGTGGAGACCTACTACCTCACCGACCCCACCAACGACTACGTGCGGGCGGCGCTGCAGACGGTGATGATGATTCACCTGCAGGAGCCCCCGGGCGACGTTCTTGTCTTCTTCACCGGGCAGGAGGAGATTGAGTTGGGCGGCGAGCAACTCTTTCGCTGGATGGAGATGCTGCGGCAGCAGGTCACGACGCCGCTGCCGGACCTGATGGTGCTGCCCCTAACGGCCACGATGCCGCAGGAGGTGCAGTCGAAGGTGTTCGAGGCGACCCCGCCAGGGTGTCGCAAGGTCGTGCTCGCCACCAACGTCGCCGAGACGTCCATCACGATCACGAACCTCTACTACGTTATCGACAGCGGCTACTGCAAGCAGAACATCTTCGACGCGAAGCACGGGATTGACCAGCTGAAGGTGGTGCCGGTGTCGCAGGCGCAGGCGAAGCAGCGCTCCGGCCGTGCCGGGCGTATCGGCCCTGGAAAGTGCTACCGCATGTACACGGAACAGCAGTTCACGGAGGAGATGGTGCCTGAAACGGTGCCGGACATCATGCGCACCAGCCTCTTCCACGTCACGCTGCAACTGAAGGCGATGGGGCTGGATCTGCTCAACTTGGAGCTCATGGACTGCCCACCAAAGGAGGTCATCGTGTCGGCGCTGGAGAAGCTGCGTTACCTGGAGGCCCTGGACGACGAGGGACTCCTCACGCCGCTGGGCAGCCGCATGGCGCAGCTCTCCATCGACCCGTCGCAGAGCAAGACGCTGCTCACCGCCGTCGACTTCGGCTGCAGCGAGCCGGTACTGACGATTGTGTCCATGCTGGCGGTGCAGAAGCGCGGCGTCTTCTACCGGCCACGCGATCAGCAGGAGGCGGCGGATGCGGCGCGGCGTCAGTTCATGCAGCCGGAGGGCGACCAGTTGACCCTGATGGCCGTCTACGACGCCTGGGTGGAGAATGGGATGTCAGAGGAGTGGAGCAAGCGCAATTTCTTGAAGCACCGCATGCTCGTCGAGGCCCGCGACACGCGCGACCAGCTGAAGGACATGCTGGGCCGCCGCAACCAGCACATCTCGCATGAGAACGACACAAATCTGGATCAGGTGCGCAAGGCGATCACCGCCGGTTACTTTTTCCACGCCGCGCGTCGTGTGGACTCGCATACCCGCTCTTACGTCACCCTCTCAGACCGCCGTGAGGTCTACGTGCACCCCTCATCGGTGCTCATCGATGACCCGCCCAAGTACGTCCTTTACGACGACCTGCGCATGACGAAGCGGGAGTACATGACGGAGCTGCTGGCGATTGAGCCGAAATGGCTGGTCGAGCTGGCCCCCGCCTTCTACGCGAAGCCGAAGGAGGGCCGCCTCACAAAGGAGCAGGCAGCGGAGCGCTTCACCCCTATTTTGAAGTCGTGGGAGACAGGCAGCTCGTGGCGTATCTCAAAGCTGAAGAAGCAGCGCAAGTGACAACGTTTAGGTGGGGATGACATTCTTATGCGAAGCGGCTTTACTTTTTTTTATGTACCTTTCGTGTCCTGTGAAGGCCAATGTACTCTGTCTGTGTTGTGTGGGAGTGATTGCATTTCGCATCTGCTGCTAGCTTTCTGCCACAGCAAAGAAAA